>SJYW01012769.1:105329-150169 GCA_006410735.1 Raphicerus campestris
CATTTTAAGCACTCTTACACATGCTTTTCTATGAAGTAAAGCAAATGTGTAGTAATAATACATTTTATGGAAATCTCAGTTTGGGTATTTTTCAAGCGTCAAGAATGTTCTGTCTCTAAACAGCATGCAATGATACAATATAAAAAAAAAGACATTTTCAAAGACAACCTAAGAGCTAACTGAGAAAATCCTAAACTATCAAAGCAGCTATTAAACCAAATCAAGTTGGAAAGGAAAACCTGTCCTAGTATAGCCAAGAATATTGTTATTCCTTCTTCATTTAAATACACTTGCAAATATTAGATTGGAGTTTTTTTTTTCTCCCTGGTCCTTTCATAAACTTGAGATCCTTGTCCCTTTACTGTCCTGCGAGCCCACCCATAAAAATCAGCCTTATGGGAGGCAAGCTCTGCCTGCATTGCCCATCCAGCCCAGCATATACCTTAGAGAGTCTGTGATCCAGACTATCACAGCAGAACACAACCCTGAACCAAAGCAGTAAGTAAGCATTTTATTAAACTGATCAACTGTTGTATGAATAGAAACTTGTGATTCAGCTATTCTATAAGAGTTTCCATTTGACAGAATTACGTTAGATCAGTCTAACACTTGTTCTAGCTCTTACTGTCTAAAACAATACCAATCTGGCAATTAAAGTTAAAACTCCAATCAGTTAAAACCCGATAAAATTAAAAATGGACATGAGTCTGGTAAACTCCAGGAGTTGGTGACGGACAGGGAGGCCTGGCGTGCTGCGGCTCATGCGGTCACAAAGAGATGGATAGGACTGAGCGACTGAACTGAACTGAAAATTAAAAATTCAGTTCCTAGGTCATGTTAGTCAAATTTCAAATTTCTGAAAAGCCACATAAGGCTAGTGTGGCTACCAAATTAGACAGGGCACCTCTAGACCACGTCAAGAGATGAGGAAACAGCATTACCAAACAGTGTTTAATCTTATATAATCATTTTGTAATATACAAAATTTTCACGTTCTTTACCAATAAAGACATTGCAATGGTAACTGGAGCAAGGCAAAATTTCCTTCTAAGGCTCCATGTCCACAGAAAAGTAAAACATTCAGAAAAACCCCCTAAACCCTACACAAACATTCTCTCTAACTACCTGTTTAAATAATAACAAAGACAGCATAGTTCCCCAAAAGTGGAGAAAGTACAGACTATCTTACTAGTAACACACACTGGACATTCTCAAATACCATCTTCTATCTAAAATAAAAATTAGTACTTTGACGGATTCCTATACATGCTCTATTTACTTTGAATAACCTTAAGTGTTTATTCTGATAAAATGTTATGCTCCACATTGAAAGTAGTGATTTAGAAATTAGGATTTTTTCAAATTGATAACTGTTTGAATAAGATCTTCTTAAATGAGAGCTTCTGGTCAATACACATCCTGATTCTGATATGCTGATGTTAATAACCAGAAAATATTCTGTGGCCAAGTAACACTGAGCACAAATGTAACCAAGACATATAATACAGTATTAAATTTAATGACACAGAAGAGAGGATCTAAGAAGCAAATTTAGAGTTTTTAAAAAATTACATACATGGCAGAAATTACTAGAATAGCCTTGAAGTGACAGAAGTACTAGCTTTTAAAAGTTGCCAACCAAGATTGTCAAAATGTCCTTTAGTGTACAGCATGATAAAATAATAATAACTTTACTCTTCAGCAGAAATCAAACAGAATAACAAGGTATTATTTCCACGTGTTTTGTGCTATGAAGTCATGTTTAAAACTACATTGTTGAGACTGGTTATGAGTATTTATTTCCAACATGCTTGTAAGAAAATGAAAGGTAAGTTTTGGTTAATACATAGTTGTCTCTGATTTCTCATCACACTTCTATCAGAGAGCTAAAATGTCCTACACAATTGTTAAAACACTGGTATGTGGTTTAGTTTTATAATTCCTTTGTGTAAAATGTTTCACTAACCAAAAGAAATTATGTCTAATATACAAATAGATGTAATGGGATAACAATAGCAAATTCAAGATAAATTATACTAACTAAACAGCTTGAGCTATTTTTTCCCACATATGTACAAGTTTTCCTAATTTGATTGTATTAACCTCAAAGCTTAAATTACCAGACCTAGTGGTAATGATGGTTAACTCCCTAATATCCATTCAACCCCAGATGATAATTCTGAACTAATTATGGTATTTTCATTTTTCTTGCCAGGGTTCAATTTAGCCATGATCACATAACGAATGATACGAAAAACAAAAATAAAATTCTGTTGAACAGAGTTTCTGGGGAAACTTTTCTCATTCCTAAGGAAAGAGATGCAAGGTAGTTGGTCCCTAACTTTCACTGAAAATTACTGTTCAGGGCATGATTACAGGAACTGCTGGCACCATCCTATTATTGGTCTAAAAATGAAGCTCACACATGAAGACAGTCAGAATTAGGAGGATCAGGGGGAATAGAAGCCAGAGCCTGATGTACTGTTCTTGCATTTGGCCCTGCCTGATCTATCTTATTACATGAAAAAATAAACTTCTCTAAATCTATATGGTTTAGATTAAACCATATAGCAGCAGTTCCATATAGTTCAATCTAATGCAAAGAAACGGTAAAAATTATTATTCCAAAATTTAACCACCACCAACAGTCATTATTAAAATCTTGACATATTAAAAGCCACATCCTTTTGTAGTCACTCAGGAAGAATTGACTACAAAAGGCTAGTTTCATACTGTGATTAAATCATAAGTAAAGAAATTAATCTGCCTTTCTGAAAATGACTTGTTTCTTGTTATTTTGTAGAGTTTGGAAAATAAAGATGATGCAATTTTAGAAAGCACTTAAACGACAAAGGAAGCATCAGTAAGAGATGCTCCAGTAAGAATCACCAGCAGTTTTATTGCAGACTAATATGATTCTGTTTTGCAACTAGCAAAGCAGGCAAATAAAATTTATATTCCTCATTTTAGGGGTCCCATTTGATCGCTTCTCAGCCTTTTTACTAAGATCAAGTATAGGGGTCCCCATGTCAAAAACAAACAATAATACTGTGTGCTAGTATAGAGGCCAGAATGAACAGACTTTAGAATTATTTTCTTTAATGGGTATAAATCATATAAATATTTAAAAAATGGAATGAGGATTGCAGCAGGAAGAGAAGCCTAGATTATTTAAACTCTCCGGGCTTCAGTTTTCCTATCTTTAAAGTGAAAGCAATACACACTACTTTGCAAGACAGTCTCAATGAATTCATCGTGTATGTAAGGAGCTTAGTACAGCGTCTGGTACATCCTGCAGGAAGGTAGGCGTTTACTATTAAGTGATTATTATACCTATTATAGCCCTGCTACTCTGCTCCCTGCAGTTTTCCTCCTGGCTCAGTGACAGGATCCGTGCCTCATCTCATCACCCTGAAGACATTCTCTCTACCACTACCATTCATTCCCTTGGATTTTCTACCATTTATATGACGGCTCTGGGAAGCCCTTGGTAAAAATCCTCTTTGACGGTCTACAAAGACCTTGTGATACACTCCATATAAATGCTGATTTTTCCCTTTAAAAATAATGCATTGATCATGGCATTAACCATGATTATCAGCTGTTACTAAAGTGAGTCACAATGGTATCTATACAGAAGTGTCCCCACGTAGGACAGTTTGACTTAACAAGTCTTTAATTTTATGATGATGTGAAAACAATACGGATTCAGTTGAAACCATACTCCCAATTTTGAATTGAGGATGATCCAACAAGATCTTTTGTCAGGCTAGTGCAACCTCCTTTGTGATGCTGGGCAGTGGCAGGGAACCATGGTTCCCAGTCAGCCATGAGATCATAAGGGTAGACAAATGATACACTTAAAACCATTCTGTACTCATACAACCAAACTTTAAATGTAATGTTCAACAAATTACATGTGACATTCAATACTTCACTATAAAATGAATGCGCATGAGATGATTGTGCCTAACTATAGGCTAAAATCAGTGCTCTGGCTAATATAAGTGCTCTAAGCATGTTTAAGGTAGGCTATGCTAAATGCTGACGTTCAGGTTAGATGTATTAAATGCATCTTCAATTTATGATATTGTCACTTTATGATGGCTTTGTCCAGACATAACTCCATAGTAAGCTGAAGGAGATCTGTTCATTTTTCCCATGAGATAAATTGGAAATGTTGACTAAATTGATGGCATAATGCATGTTTAATATCTGACACCAACACTGGAGGGCTTCCCAGGTGGCTCAGAGGGTAAAGAATCTGCCTGCAATACAGGAGACACAGGAGATGTGGGTTTGACTCCTGGGTCGGGAAAATCCCCTGGAGGAGGGCATACCACCCTACTGCAGGCATTCCTGCCTGGAGAATCTCATGGATTGTGGTGGACTATAGAGGAGCCTGGCAGGCTACAGTCCCATTAGTATCAAAGAATTGGACATGACTGAAGCAACTGAGCATGCATGCATGCGCCAACATTTGAAACCCAGACAAAGTCCCACCTATTGAATCTACCTCAAATGAAGTAACAGAGTTTTTACTCTGTATCTCATCAGAAAATAATCTCCATGTTACAGAAGGTAACAGAAATACAAACACACCTCTACCTACATGTTTTTGAAACTTCTGTCCAGTAGGAGAAAAGAAATGAGTCTACCTTCCTCAAAGTGAGAGACAGAAAGAGATCCATGTGTTGCACAGACTTTGGAAAAAACCCAAATCACAACAGATAACCTAAAATCAGTGTAGGTATCATTTAACATTGTTTGAAGAAGAAAATAAAAGGAGAAAAAAAAAATAGCCTTTGTTTCTTGGCACCCTGAAGTATGCATCCATCTCATTGCTCACTTCAAAAGGTACAAACAGGTTAGGCCTAGAGAAGAGCCTTTCCTCTGGTTTTAGCAAGCCTGAAAAATGATAATCAGGAATCCCAACTCTAGCTCAGACTTCTTTGTTCTTTATTCCTGGCCTATGGATGTATATCTATTGTTAACTGCATGAGGCTGGGTATTTTATCTATTTTTGTTCACCACTATCCCCAGAGCTTAGTGGAATGCTTTAGGATACATGGCAGACAGTTTATCATTGCTTTTAATGAAGACATGAATCCATCCAATTTATTACGTCCTNGAAGGCTTTCTTATCTCTTCTTATCATTGTTTGGAACTCTGCATTCAGAATCATATATCTTTCCTTTTCTCCTTTGCTTTTTGCCTCTGTTCTTTTCACTGCTATTTGTAAGGCCTCCCCAGACAGCCACTTTGCTTTTTTGCATTTCTTTTCTATGGGGATGGTCTTGATCCTTGTTTCCCGCACAATGTCACGACCTCATTCCGTAGTTCATCAGGCACTCTATCTATCAGATCCAGGCCCTTAAATCTATTTCTCACTTCCACTGTATAATCATAAGGGATTTGATTTAGGTCATAATGAATGGTCTAGCAGAAGTTACTTACGACAATATAAAATATCACTAATTGAACTATATAATTCCTTTTCTACTTGATAAGGCATTAAAGGGAGTAGAAAAATAAGTGATAGTCATTTACTTATTCATAACCTGGTACAATGTAAGGACCTGATTTATGTAATCAAAACGCTGATCACAGATTTGGACACAGACATCATGGAAAAAAAATTCAAACAAAGCAAATGATGGATTGTACAATCAGTGATGATTATTATATATCGTGGGACATCACTTTCTTCTCCTAGGTCAGTTCTATCCTAGGTAAAGTGAAAGATGCCGTTTAAGTGTCCATATTTGTAACAAATATGAAATTTAAGTAATTCTCTAATTTAACATTCTATGTTAAGTTGAAAAAACTATTCATTTGTAACTTTAAGCTTCTGAATGACTTAGAATTATTTACAGATGAATTCATTTTAGAAAAGTTTTTTGGAAGTTTAGAAAAAGTAAGATGTGTATAAGAGACAGGCACTGGATGAAGCACAAGCTGGAATCAAGATTCTGAGGAGAAATATCAATAACCTCAAATATGCAGATGACACCANGTGAAAGATGCCGTTTAAGTGTCCATATTTGTAACAAATATGAAATTTAAGTAATTCTCTAATTTAACATTCTATGTTAAGTTGAAAAAACTATTCATTTGTAACTTTAAGCTTCTGAATGACTTAGAATTATTTACAGATGAATTCATTTTAGAAAAGTTTTTTGGAAGTTTAGAAAATGTAAGTCTATCCATTTACTAATCCAAATTTTGTAAAGTTAAAATCATATATAGTTGTTAAGATATTAAACATACTCTCCAACATTATAACGGGATCATATTTATGACATTTTTTTCCCCTTTGCTGCATAGGTATCAGTTTCCTATCTTATCAAGAAATCGGTAATATTTCACACCATATTATTTCAGTTCAGTCGCTCAGTTGCGATCCCAGGGACTGCAGCATGCCAGGTCTCCCTGTCCATCACCAACTCTCGGAGTTTACTCAAACTCATGTCCATTATTTAGTGTCATGCAAAATGAATGCTAGATGTTTCTAATGGGGACTCTAACAATGATTGAACCTATGCAGTTGTCAGTTTCCAGGTTCAGAAAAGGTGGAAAACAAGAAACTTCATAAGGTACAATCGATGGTGGCGAGTTAAAAGTCAACAGCAGGAAACTGCTGTTAAAAGAACTTCTTTTTTACATTGTATAAATCATCCTTAAAGGTCGTTCTGCATTACTATCAGTTTACTCAAATACTGATATAGAAGTTCGGTGCTAATCTATAGTTTACACATGAAAATGGAGGGAGCAGGGACTTGGTGGTCTGAACACTCCCAAAGGTACCACAGGCTTTCAAGACCGTCCTCGTCACAATCTCATTCAGCAGGCACTGTGACTGAGGGGGTGGGAGGAGGTTGGCGGATACGCGCGCCTCAGGCCTGCCAGGGAGGCTCGCGGAGGCTTCGCCTCACCTGACCGTCCTGACGACGAAGTACACCAGCACCGCGCCGCTCACCACCATCAGCACAGTCAGGGCCCGCTGGGTCAT
This sequence comes from Raphicerus campestris, assembly GCA_006410735.1. Classification (NCBI taxonomy): domain Eukaryota; kingdom Metazoa; phylum Chordata; class Mammalia; order Artiodactyla; family Bovidae; genus Raphicerus; species Raphicerus campestris. The sequence continues at coordinate 112,342 of SJYW01012769.1, forward strand.
GGGCTTGTCGCCGGGGTCGGGGCTCACGGCCAGGACGCCGCCCGCCGGGCCCCCGGCTCCCGCATTCCCGCCGGGGTCGTCGGCGGCCGGCCCCGCCCCGGGCATGCTGCCATTGCCGCCCTCGGCTCCCCGCGAGCCCGCGGCTTCCAAGGCCGGAGCGCGGCCCGCGGGCCGGGCGACGGAGGGCCCGGGCGGCGGAGGCGGCCGGGTGCGCGGCCCGCGCGCCGCGGGCGGGGGGTCGGGCGCGGCCCGCGCTGCCGGCGGCCGTCCCGCGGAGAGCCCGCTCAATTCGGACAGCAGCAGCGACAGCAGGAGAGCCGAGGCCAGGGCGCGGCTAAGGCAGCAGCTGCAGAGCGTCGGCTGCATGGTCCGCGGCCGGCTCCCTCACCGCGCGCGAGCTCCGGCGCCCGCCGACCTGGCTCCAGGCGGGACCATGGGCGTGTTAACTGAAGAGACGGAGGAGAAACGCTGACTGAAGCCCGGGCGAAGACCTGGGCCGCCGCAGGTGGCGGAGGCGGCAGCTGCCGTCGACAACCGGAAGTTCGTACATCTCAGCGGCCCCCTGCTACTAGGGACGCTCCCGGTTGCTAACCTTTCGGGGCTGGCGCGTTCCGTGACGTCAGGCGCGAGAGGCCGTCTGCGCCACCCGCACTTCCGGAAGTCGAGGGGAGGGAGCCTGTGGTTGGCTCCCTAGAAGGAAAGCAAACCGGAAGAGAGTTGTGTCAAGAGTGCAGCAACGCTTTGCGGGAAGAATCCTGGAGAGAGTGGAAGCTCGTAATTTGANATCTATTTCTCACTTCCACTGTATAATCATAAGGGATTTGATTTAGGTCATAATGAATGGTCTAGCAGAAGTTACTTACGACAATATAAAATATCACTAATTGAACTATATAATTCCTTTTCTACTTGATAAGGCATTAAAGGGAGTAGAAAAATAAGTGATAGTCATTTACTTATTCATAACCTGGTACAATGTAAGGACCTGATTTATGTAATCAAAACGCTGATCACAGATTTGGACACAGACATCATGGAAAAAAAATTCAAACAAAGCAAATGATGGATTGTACAATCAGTGATGATTATTATATATCGTGGGACATCACTTTCTTCTCCTAGGTCAGTTCTATCCTAGGTAAAGTGAAAGATGCCGTTTAAGTGTCCATATTTGTAACAAATATGAAATTTAAGTAATTCTCTAATTTAACATTCTATGTTAAGTTGAAAAAACTATTCATTTGTAACTTTAAGCTTCTGAATGACTTAGAATTATTTACAGATGAATTCATTTTAGAAAAGTTTTTTGGAAGTTTAGAAAATGTAAGTCTATCCATTTACTAATCCAAATTTTGTAAAGTTAAAATCATATATAGTTGTTAAGATATTAAACATACTCTCCAACATTATAACGGGATCATATTTATGACATTTTTTTCCCCTTTGCTGCATAGGTATCAGTTTCCTATCTTATCAAGAAATCGGTAATATTTCACACCATATTATTTCAGTTCAGTCGCTCAGTTGCGATCCCAGGGACTGCAGCATGCCAGGTCTCCCTGTCCATCACCAACTCTCGGAGTTTACTCAAACTCATGTCCATTATTTAGTGTCATGCAAAATGAATGCTAGATGTTTCTAATGGGGACTCTAACAATGATTGAACCTATGCAGTTGTCAGTTTCCAGGTTCAGAAAAGGTGGAAAACAAGAAACTTCATAAGGTACAATCGATGGTGGCGAGTTAAAAGTCAACAGCAGGAAACTGCTGTTAAAAGAACTTCTTTTTTACATTGTATAAATCATCCTTAAAGGTCGTTCTGCATTACTATCAGTTTACTCAAATACTGATATAGAAGTTCGGTGCTAATCTATAGTTTACACATGAAAATGGAGGGAGCAGGGACTTGGTGGTCTGAACACTCCCAAAGGTACCACAGGCTTTCAAGACCGTCCTCGTCACAATCTCATTCAGCAGGCACTGTGACTGAGGGGGTGGGAGGAGGTTGGCGGATACGCGCGCCTCAGGCCTGCCGGGGAGGCTCGCGGAGGCTTCGCCTCACCTGACCGTCCTGACGACGAAGTACACCAGCACCGCGCCGCTCACCACCATCAGCACAGTCAGGGCCCGCTGGGTCATGGGCTTGTCGCCGGGGTCGGGGCTCACGGCCAGGACGCCGCCCGCCGGGCCCCCGGCTCCCGCATTCCCGCCGGGGTCGTCGGCGGCCGGCCCCGCCCCGGGCATGCTGCCATTGCCGCCCTCGGCTCCCCGCGAGCCCGCGGCTTCCAAGGCCGGAGCGCGGCCCGCGGGCCGGGCGACGGAGGGCCCGGGCGGCGGAGGCGGCTGGGTGCGCGGCCCGCGCGCCGCGGGCGGGGGGTCGGGCGCGGCCCGCGCTGCCGGCGGCCGTCCCGCGGAGAGCCCGCTCAATTCGGACAGCAGCAGCGACAGCAGGAGAGCCGAGGCCAGGGCGCGGCTAAGGCAGCAGCTGCAGAGCGTCGGCTGCATGGTCCGCGGCCGGCTCCCTCACCGCGCGCGAGCTCCGGCGCCCGCCGACCTGGCTCCAGGCGGGACCATGGGCGTGTTAACTGAAGAGACGGAGGAGAAACGCTGACTGAAGCCTGGGCGAAGACCTGGGCCGCCGCAGGTGGCGGAGGCGGCAGCTGCCGTCGACAACCGGAAGTTCGTACATCTCAGCGGCCCCCTGCTACTAGGGACGCTCCCGGTTGCTAACCTTTCGGGGCTGGCGCGTTCCGTGACGTCAGGCGCGAGAGGCCGTCTGCGCCACCCGCACTTCCGGAAGTCGAGGGGAGGGAGCCTGTGGTTGGCTCCCTAGAAGGAAAGCAAACCGGAAGAGAGTTGTGTCAAGAGTGCAGCAACGCTTTGCGGGAAGAATCCTGGAGAGAGTGGAAGCTCGTAATTTGAGTTCGTTGGTGCAAAACTGAAGAAACACAGCCAATTACTTATTAAAGACCGCCTTGACGTTTCCCTCAGCTCAGGTACATATTTTACTAGACTGGGTTGTTAGGTCACTAAAAAGAAAGTGAACACTTGTGTCAAGTGTGCAGCAACTCTTTGCAGGAAGGAACCAGGAGAGATTGGAAGCTCATCGTTTGAGTTCTTTGGTGCAAAAGTGCAGAAACACAGCCAATCATTTATTAAAGACCGCCTTGACGTTTACCTCAGGGGAGGTACAGATATTACTAGACAGGGCGGTTGGCTGACTAGAAAGAAGGGAAACAGTTGTGTCAAGTGTGCAGCAACTCTTTGCAGGAAGAAACCGGGAAAGAGTGGAAGCGCATACTTTGAGTTTTTTGGTGCAAAACTGCATAAACACAGCTAATCATTTATTAAAGACCGCCTTGACGTTTCCCTCAGCTCAGGTACACATTTTATTAGGTATTATTTTTTCCTGCCTCTTGCTCCTTGACCTCCCTTTCCTTAGAGCATTATGTTAGAGAACTGGTAACTGTACTAATAATTGGTACAGATATTGGTGACTGGTAATTGATTCTCTGCATTTTGGGGATATAAATCTTCTTAAAAGTTCTTTCCCGTGTTACAACCCAGAGCTGTCTTTCTTAAGGAACTAGGACTCATCCTTTTAAAATGTCAGAAAAGGAGACAGCACCCGTATCTCCTAGTCTCCTTGGTAGCATCGAAGCCTAAGTTAGGCAGGCGCTTTGTTTCAAGTTGTAAAACTGCCTCCCGTCACAAAGCTTAGAGATTTTACTTGTCCTTTGTGAAGGCTTCCCTAGTAGCTCAAATGGTAAAGCATCCGCCTGGAGTGCAGGAGACCCGGATTCAACCCCTGCGTTGGGAAAATCCCCTGAAGAAGGAGATGGCAACCCACCCCACGTATCCTTCCCTGGAAAATGCCGTGGACGGAGGAGCCTGGTGGGCTACAGTACGGGGTGAAAAAGAGTCGAAATTCCCTTTGGGTAAACAGAACTGACCTAAGGGTTTTTCCTACTCTTAAAATATCTTAAGCTTTTTGTTGAGTTGAGTTCAGAGTCCTGGCCCCTCTTTTCTGTTGTGATCGTCTTGAATAAGTCTCTGCCTGTTTAACTTTGACATCAGTTATGTGGAACTTTGGGGTGAGCAGATATAAACAAAAACAACAGACCAGAAATTGAAGTTAGTATCTGTTCTTTTAAAAACTTCCTCATTCAACAAAATTTTTAGACTTTCTACTCCTTCAGAACTGTATTTGATTATTGAACAGTAGACAAGTTATCATCCTGCTCTCATATCCCTTAGGGTCAGATGGAAATAACACAGTAGTCACATTCATTCTTATTTTGAAGTGCATGTTAAAAATGACAAGCGCAGAGTCTGTAGTAAAAATTGTGTAAAGGACTATTGTAAGTAAGGTGGTCAGTATAGTGTCCTCTAGCTGCTTGTGGGTAATAGACTCATGCAGACCCATGTAGAATTGCCAGGACTAGGCATCTTAATGCTGGGTTCCAGTGTAAGAAAGACCATTGGTGACACACACTAATTTTCGTTTCCAACCTGGACATTTATCAATAATGAAGTGGCTCTTTGGGTTTCTTCTCTCCCTTATCCACAATCTTATTCAGAGCCTTACATGGAAGAAGGTTAGTATTTAATGCTACTCCTTTCCACTCAAAAAAATCCAATATTCAACACACCAAAAAAACAAAACAAAAGCACCATCTTTCCTTCTTTACAATATCTTGTTTTACCATTGTGTTCCTCATCTTGATTAATGGCATTATTCTTTACTCAAGTGTTCAGATGTAAAATCTTGGAGTCATCATTTATCGTTAGCTTTCCACTTGCAGCTTGCTTACTGGTTATGGCAATGTACTAAATAGCTCTGAAATAGCAGAGTTAAACTAATGATTCCAAATGATTAGAGCATTCTAATCATTCTAGTGTTTCTGCAGCTAGCTACTTGAATCAATCAGAAATGGAATTTGTTAAAAATGTTGGTTCTAGATCACTATTCCAGAAATTCTGAGCCAGAATTTTGGGGATTGGGAACATGGATTCTGTATGCATTTTTACTAAGCTCTCAGGGTAATTTTTATTTGCACTAACATTTAAGAATCTCTCCATTCCCTCACCGCCTATATCCAAATATTATCAACTTTCCCCCATTTCCCTACTGTCTCTGTCATTAATCAACTCTTTTCTGTTCCCTGCTTCTGACAAACAATTATTTTTAAATTGCTTGAGATCTTAAGCAGGCAGAGAAGCTGCAAATTATTGTGATTTTTGCATAATACTGTATTATTTGTAAACTGTCATGAAACATATTTTTAATTCCATCACAGAAACTAGGAATCAGTTTCCTGGGAAAAAGTATTGTATTTTGCTTATATAATATAAAATGAGAATTTGGGGCACACATGCCTATTTAAAAGACAGAATGCCCAACTAATTGGTGCTTTTGAATTTTTTCTGTTAATAATAATGCTACTTGTTCATTTACATGTTTTTTTCTTGCAAACAAGTTGTATCAATCAGGAGAGATTTAAGAACATAAAAGAGAAGAAAAGTTATGCTTACTTAAATTAACCTGCATACTAGGAAAAGACCCCTATTATCCTGATTTATCAGGGAACACCCCAGCTGACAGAACAGCAGTCTTCCATGGAAGTATATAAAATACCACTGGCCTATTAAGTAAAATCTAATCCTCCCGCTCTGCTCCCATATTGAATAATAATATTGCATATTAATTAAGTATCTGTTGTGTACCAGATCTCATGTTGTGAAATGCTAAACAATTCTGCCATTATTGTTCCTAATTCACAATTAAGAAACCATGATAAAGGATAATCAAGTTGGTGAAAATCAGCATGAGTAAAAGCAATAGACCTGGGCAATAAACTCAGGCACTATAGCCTCAGAGGTCAATATTGCCTCTTACATTTTGTCTTCTCCTATTTGTAGGCTTCCATGATTTGACTAGCTTATTGTCTCAATCAACTATTGTTAGAATAATGCTGTATAACCACTATAGAAAAATACATCAGTGGCATAGCAAATAAGCGTTTATTTGTCACATGTTTTTGGTCAAGGTGAGAGTTACAAATTTAAGTTGGCCTTATGGATAAGTAGAAAGGGGATGGGGGATAGGCATAAGGAGAAATGAGCAGCCATGTATGTCTTTTTCTTTTTAAACAGTTACTGGTTACCCAAAGTCCCACCTGATGGCCTTGACACATATCTCACTGGAGAGAGAGATGTCACATGACTGCTTCTAGCTTCTGGTAATCTGAGAATTTTGGTATTAAAATGGGCATATTCTACTCCCTATAGAAATTTATGTTAGTAAGGAAAAATAAGACAACTCATATTGATAGGGATTTCATTTATATTGATGTGTGTGTGAGAGTCGCTCAATCATGTCTGACTTATTGCAACCCCATGGACTGCAGTCTGCCAGGTTTCTCTGTCCATGGAATTCTTTAGGCAAGAATACTGGAGTGGGTTGCCGTTCCCTTCTCCAAGGGATCTTCCCAACCCAGGGATCGAACCCAGGTCTCCCACATTGCAGGCAGATTCTTTACTGTCTGAGCCATTTATATTGATGAGGTGAGGTGAGGTGAGGTGAAGTCTCTCAGTCGTGTCTGACTCTTTGCGACCCTGTGGACTGTAACCTACTAGGCTTCTCTGTCCATGGGATTCTCTAGGCAAGAATACTGGAGTGGATTGCCATTTCCTTCTCCAGGGGATCTTCCTGACCCAGGGATTGAACCCGGGTCTCCTGCATTGGAGGCAGATGCTTTAACCTCTAAGCCACATCAATTTTAGCTCACTACTCTTGCCTGGAAAATCCCATGGATGAAGGAGCCTGGTGGGCTGCAGTCCATGGGGTCTCTAGGAGTTGGACATGACTGAGCGACTTCACTTTCACTTTTCACTTGCATGCATTGGAGAAGGAAATGGCAACCCACTCCAGTATTCTTGCCTGAAGAATCCCAGGGAAGGGGGAGCCTGGTGGGCTGCCGTCTATGGGGTCGCACAGAGTCGGACACAAGTGAAGCGACTCAGCAGCAGCAGCAGCAGCAGCAGCAGTAGAGAACAAGGCTCAAATAAGTGTTCTCTGGTGGCAAAATTTCCTTGCCTGTCCATTAAGGAAGAGGGAATGTAGGAGGTTGTCTCAACTGTAATGGTCATTCATAGTGACATGCGTCTCTTATACTTTTAAATGGCAGGATACTGCCACATCAGGAGGATTGTGTATACCCTGAGGTCCAAAAGGAAAAAGTTCAGTAGTCAGGAAAAGGGACTATGAACTTATCACAAAACCAGGGAGTGGAGAGAATGCACTAAAAGTCTTGAAGGTGAAGGAAGAGTTGGAATTTCAGAGGACAACTAAAGAACAGTAATTCAAGAATAAGAAGGAACAGTGTTGTTGGGCTAGGCACTGCATAAACAAGTAGGAATCTGAATAAATGTTAAGGTTAAATATCTAAAACGCACAAACATACACTGACTGTATAAATGGGCTGTGGTTCCTGAGAGGAAAGAAACAAGGTGAGTATCTCTGGAGCTCTGCCTGTGGAAAATTGCCCAGCTATAGTGCACGAACCTGGAGTTCAGTCGGAATATGGGAGTCTCTTATCTGAAGAGGCAGAGATCAGAGCTCTGGGATTTTAATGGTTGGGGTCTGTGGGCCAAGGCGTTAAGAAAGAGTCTTTGGAGGTTATGAAGTTCATATAGAGGTTCCCCACACAGCCTTGACTGAAAGCTGGATAGTACTACCAGACATGGCCACACGAAGTTAATAAGAAACTTGCTGTTATAGAGGTGAGAGAATAAGAGAGACATTAGATATTAAACAGTGCTGGGGACTTTGGAATTAGGGCCCAGACATACTGAATAGATCTCTTTAACACCTCCTAACATAGTGGAAATCAAATGGAATCACTGCTTTATGATAAAGACCACAGCCAGAGAAAGGCCCTCTTTATACCCACTTTAACAAAGCTTGGAAACCAAACCCTAACAAGATTCTTAGAGGAGAAAGAGTTTGAGATTGGATCTCACCAGTTTACTAAGGGGCTTCCCAGTAGCACTAGTGGTAAAGAATCTGCCTGCCAATGCGGCAGACAGTGAGTTTGATCCCTGGGTTAGGAAGATCCTCTAGAGTAGGAAATGGCAATCCATTCCAGTATTCTTGCCTGGAAAATCCCATAAACAGAGGAGCCTGGCAGGCTGAAGTCTTTGGAGTCACAGAATAGAACATGACTGAGCACACTGCACACAATTTACAGGGACTTGGAAATAGATAAACAGAAATTATACAGTCTCAAAAAAGGAGATATAGAAAGATTCCAGAACAAAACACTTGGAACTTACACGGCAGTATTATATAGTTTAATATATATGCACTGGAGCTCAAAAAAAAAAAAAGCAATATAACGAGGCAATAAACTATTTTGGTAAACGATTAAAAAACTTTGATTTACAGTTCCAAGAAGATCAGAGAGTAGTAAGCAAGATAAATACCCAGAATAGCACATATNTATAGTTTAATATATATGCACTGGAGCTCAAAAAGAAAAAGCAATATAACGAGGCAATAAACTATTTTGGTAAACGATTAAAAAACTTTGATTTACAGTTCCAAGAAGATCAGATAGTAGTAAGCAAGATAAATACCAAGAATAGCACATATAGGCATATCAGAGTCACACAGAGTCCAAATTGGAACATCTTGAAATGAGCCAAAGAAAAAGATGCACTACACACCAAAGAAAAATAACGCATATGAAGGTGTAGTTCTTATCTGAAACAGTGGAGACCAGAAGCAGTAGCATCTTTCAGGTGCTAAAAGAAATTAAAAAGTTATCAGCCTTGAATTCTATATACAGTTATCTTCTTAAAAAAAAAAAAAGTCAAAACAAAGATGTCTTCAGGCAAGTGAAAGCTGAGGAAACTCATTTCCAACAGACTAAACCACAGGATGTTTTTCAGGCTGAATGGAAGTGGTACAAAATGGAAATTTTTATTTACAGAAAGTAGAGAATGGCAAGCAAAAATGGAAAATCACTGTGTAAATACAAAAACCTATTTTTATTTCACCCAGACTTTCTTAAAAAGAATACAGTGCTTTGCATAAGGCCATGTTTATGATGTCTGTGCATATAAAAATATGGCAATAGAACATAAAGGTAAAACTCAAAGGAGGTGAAGTACATGGAAACAGACTCTCCCATTTGTGAAATATGTGACATATGAAGTTTGAAATGTCAGGTGTGAAAAGGGATTCATGAGGTAGGAAGCTCCTAAAGGTTAGAAGTGGGATGTTTATAAATAGAATCATGCTCTCCTAAGGCTATTAATTTGTTAAGTATGAGATGCAAAATGTTAAGTGTGAAGAGGGTTTATGAAGTAGTAACTACTAAGGGTAGGAGTGAAAATTGAAGTGACCCAATATTGTTGCTAAATAGGCATTGTAACAATTATAATACAGAGAAATATTCTTAGAGCAACCAGCAAAAGATAATGAATAGAAGTTATATCTATAAATGATAATATAAATAGCACCAAATAAAAATATATCTTTGTCATTTATTTCTTACAGTAGATCATGAAAATTGCACTTAAAAAAATAAATGTGATACATTGATACCACTGAGGTTTAGAAACTTATAAAGACAAAATAATTCTACCACTCTAAGAGTGTCATTTCAATATTCCAGTATTGTATATGTGCCTGTGTGTATATATGTATTTGGTTCAGTTCAGTCGCTCAGTCATGTCCAACTCTTTGTGACCCCATGGACTGCAGCATGCCAGGCTCCCCTGTTCATCACCAACTCCTGGAACTTGCTCAAACTCATGTCCATCGAGTTGGTGATGCCATCCACCCATCTCATCCTCTGTTGTCCCCTTCTCCTGCTTTCAGTCTTTGCTTATATATTTAAAACAATGCTTGCATGCTCAGTTGCTCAGACCCTTTTCTACCCTATGGACTGTAGCCTGCCAGGCTTATCTGTCCATGGAGTTTTCCAGGCAAGAATTCTGGAAGATGTTGCCGTTTCCTATTCCAGGGGATCTTCCTAACCCAGGGATCAAACCTGTGTCTCCTGAATTGGCAGCTGGATTCTTTACCACTAAGCCACCTGGGAAGCCCAATCAGAACAGTAGACTATATGTAATTTATATGCTATTTTTATATTTATCTCATAAATGATATTTTATTTGTCACAAAGGTATCTGTAAACATGAATTTTAATGATTCTTTTATGTATTTACTGTATTGAACAATTTCCCTATAGCTAGAACATTGTTATTATTAATGATGTAATAACATTTGTTATTGTAATAACATTTGTCGTGTCCAACTCTTTGTGAGATGACCCCATGGACTCCAGTATGGCAGGCTCCCCTGTCCTTCACTATCTCCAAGATTTTTCTCTTGAGTTCCTTTTCACTTTCTGTCATTAGAGTGGTATCATCTGCATATCTATATTTATTAAAAATACCACTAATATATTATTTTGATTAAATATTTTCGGCATCTTTGCCCATGAATTAGTTCTTAAGGGAATGTGTGTTGATGCTCTCATTTTAGGGTATTAGGTATACAGAGTCTCTCTGCCTTGAAGATTAAAAAAATATTTTCTTGCGTCACTTGTTTAAAAAGCTGAAGTGAATAGAGCTGCTACTGCTAAGTCACTTCAGTTGTGTCCGACTCTGTGCAACCCCATAGATGGCAGCCCACCAGGTTCCACCATCCCTGGGATTCTCCAGGCAAGAACACTGGAGTGGATTGCCATTTCCTTCTCCAATGCATGAAAGTGAAAAGTGAAAGGGAAGTTGCTCAGTCCTGTCTGACCCTTAGCATGGACTGCAGCCTACAAGGCTCCTCCATCCATGGGATTTTCCAGGCAAGAGTACTGGAGTGGGGTGCCACTGCCTTCTCCGAAAGGATAGAGCTGAGGCAGTACTAACTGATGAATGGTTTCACTGACTGTAGCTGAGCACCCACCCCAATGAATAATATTACTAGCTGTGGAAAGTAAAGCCAATATTGTGATCTAGATACAGGTTAGAACACAGAGGGCTATGTTTGAGACCAGAGCCACTGTGAAGTAAGGTTATAATGCCATTGTCTCCCATTCTTTGTATCATCACTTGGGAGATGGTTAGGCCTCAGAGAGGAGGGGTATACTAGGTCACATTTCATCCTATGCAGCAGTTTAGTATTCCTGAGGAGACGAACAGTGTATTGGCAGTGAACCTAAAAGTAAAAGTAAGTATCAGTTTTGAGGGGGAAAAAGGAATGAGATGATTGTGTGAAATAAAGCAGTTTTGACTGGTTTTATATGCCCACTGCACAGCAGAATCTTCCTTAGCATGCATGTTACCAAGTGGGTAAAAAACTGCATTTATGGGACAGTGGGAAATTACTGAGGCACGAACGGTCATTGGGAGGAAAGGGTCATGGGTTTTGTAATCTGTAAGTGATATGTCCACAGCTATCTTCCCTAGGGCCTCTTCTGTGCGGTGTAGTCTTTGGTGGTGCATATTAGCAGGTCAGAGAAGGGAATGCAATTTATGTCTTAAAGGTGAGAAACAAGACTCACCAAGGCCATTAAATATGTAAACCTTTATGAGCAGATCTTGCCATTCTTTGATAGAGCTAGAACCCAATTTGGAATTTGCTGGAGACACTATACTTGTGTGTTTCATTCCAGAAAGAGCATATGATATCTGCATAGCCATCGTTGTATTTTAAAATGGCTCTTTAATTTGGAAAGATATACTTAACGCCATTCATGAGAGAAAAATGCTTCCTAATGATCCTGGGTGTTCTTTGGAAGGAATGATGCTAAAGCTGAAACTCCAATACTTTGGCTACCTCATGTGAAGAGTTGACTCTTTGGAAAAGACTCTGATGCTGGGAGGGACTAGGGGGAGGAGGAAAAGGGGACGACAGAGGATGAGATGGCTGGATGGCATCACCGACTCAATGGACGTAACTTTGAGTGAACTCCGGGAGATGGTGATGGACAGCAAGGCCTGGTGTGCTATGATTCATGGGATCACAGAGTTGGACAAGTCTGAGCAACTGTACTGAATGATCCATTGCTTCCATATGATGAAAACCTAGTTTTTATTAATAAACATTTTATGTAAATAGCTGAAACTATATATTAAAAATGGTTAAAATTTGAGTATTTTCAAATATTTATTTGAGCATAGTAAATTTATGTGGTTCAAAATTCAAAATGTATAAAAAGATATTTATTGAAAAACTGTCTTCCATCCCTATACACCAGATAAACAGCTCCTCTTTCAAAGCCTAAAAATATCTTCAGTTTTTCATGCAGCTTCCAGAGATAAACATATGTATATAAGTTATATAAATGTGTCATTTTTAACACAAACAAGTTGATAATGTTCTTTACATACAGTCTGGTACTTTGCTTTTTTGTTGGTATTATTTTTTTAAAACACCTTAGCAATCATTCCATATCAGTATATTATGAGATTTGTCATAATGTTTTATTCACTTCTGAACTGTGAACTTTTTGTGAGCCCTAGGCTTTCTTTGCCTTCTTTGGTCCCTTTCTTCATGAATAATAATGGTAATAGTAATAATAACAATAATAATAAAGTTCTATTTTATGACTTCGTGTCGGTACCAGCTATGTGTTGGTATAAAGATGAATATAATTGAGGCTGGGATGATTATTTATTACTATTATTTCTTGAAATTTAAACTAACATATTTTCATGGATTCCTATGTTTACTGTGAGCCTTAGGCTCACAAATTGAAAGATAGATCAGCTGTGGTTTTATTACTACCAAGTTTCCCATAGTGAAGTGAAGTGAAATTTTCTCAGTCGTGTTCGACTCTGTATGAACCCATGGACTGTAACGCGCCAGGCTCCTCTGTCTATGGATTTCTCCAGTCAAGAATGCTGGAGTGGATAGCCATTCCCTTCTCCAAGGGGTTCTTCCTGACCTGGGGATCAAATCTCGGTCTCCTGCATTGCAGGCAGATTCTTTACTGTCTGAGCTAGCAAAGAACCCGTGGAAGTTTTCCATAATAAACACATTATTTTAATCAAGTCTTCATTGATGGATCCTTAGGTTGTTTCAAAAGTTTTTGATTTTTTAATAGTAAGTGGAGTTTAAGAATTGTAGGAAAACAAAAAGATGCAGCCAAACACAAGGAGTGTTTACATACCTATTTAGAATAATACTACCTTCTAAACTAAAATGATTTTATTTTCCTGAATATTTTTAGCTGGTAGCAAAACAAATTGCCATCTAGTGCTAGTACAATGTGTGGATGCTCAGTTCTATCCAACTGTTTTGCAGCCATGCTGTGGGGCTCCACTATCCATGGAATTTTTTTAGGCAAGAATACTAGAGTGGGTTGCCATTTCCTTCTCCAAGGGATCTTTTCGACCCCAGGATCAAACCTCATCTTCTTCTCTTTTATTTCCTGCATTGGCAGGTGGATTGTTTACTACTGCAGCACCTACAGTATCATTTATGGTGTTGCATGATTTTTATATTATTTTTCTCCCTATGTGGCTCAGAGGTAAATAATCAGCCTGCCATTGCAGAAGATCCAAGTTTGATCCCTGGGTAGGGGGGATCTGTTGGAGAAGGAAATGGCAACCCACTCCAGTATCCTTGCTTCGGATATCCATGGACCGAGGAGTCTGGCAGGGTACAGTCCGTAGTTTTGCAAAGAGTTGCACGTGACTTAGTGACTAAACTCAATGAAGCTCAACATCAGAAAATGAAGATCATGGCATCTGGTCCCATCACTTTATGGGAAATAGATGGAGAAACAGTGGAAACAGTGTAAGACTTTTGGGGCTCCAGAACCACTGCAGATGGTGATTGCAGCCATGAAATTAAAAGACAGTGCTTGGAAGGAAAGTTATGACCAACTTAGATAGCATATTGAAAAGCAGAGATATTACTTTGCCACACAAAGTCCGTTTAGTCAAGGTTATGGTTTTTCCAGTGGTCATGTATGGATGTGAGAGTTGGACTATGAAGAAGGCTGAGCGCTGAAGAATTGCTGCTTTTGAACTGTGGTGTTGGAGAAGACTCTTGAGAGTCCCTTGGGCTGCAAGGAGATCCAACCAGTCCATTCTAAAGGAGATCAGCCCTGGGTGTTCTTTGGAAGGAATGATGCTTAAGCTGAAACTCCAGTACTTTGGCCACCTCATGTGAAGAGTTGACTCATTGGAAAAGACTCTGATGCTGGGAGGGATTGGGGCCAGGAGGAAAGGAGGATGAGAGAGGATGAGATGGCTGGATGGCATCACCAACATGATGGCGTGAGTTTGAGTGAACTCCAGGAGTTGGTGATGGACAGGGAGGCCTGGCGTGCTGTGATTCATGGGGTCGCAAAGAGTCGGACATGACTGAGTGACTGAACTGAACTAGTGACTAAACAATAGCAACAACAACCCTATGTACACCATCCCCTTCTCTTTGTCTCCTCCTTTCATTCAACTAAATATTGCTGNGTGACTAAACAATAGCAACAACAACCCTATGTACACCATCCCCTTCTCTTTGTCTCCTCCTTTCATTCAACTAAATATTGCTGTTCTCTTTACAGTTCTTCCTTCTTTGCTATTACTTCTTTAAGTTTGTCCTGAAGGCATTTATTTATATTTAAACACTTTGAGAATGAAGAAACGACCAGAATTTACCCTAATACTGTTAATATTTGAAATGTGCCTGCATAGAATTTCCCTGGACTGAATTTATAAATAGCCTAACACAAAAATTAATTCATATGCTATCAAATGTCTTATAAACTAAATGATCAATTTGTCTTATATCCTGACTCTCACAAGTTTATCAATCTTTGTGCCTTCTTTTTACCCCTCCTTTATACCTGTCTCTTGACAGATTCATTTGTTAGGGATATATGTTGACTATCTTAACAGTAACATGAAGCTTTCATATCATATTTAGCTCAGTCTGGCTTCTCTCAGTGAGATATTTTCCTATTACTTTTATGTTTGTAGGCCAGGGATTCAAACTAAATGTGGCTGGGGATGGATAGGTAGATGCTTATATAATCAACCAGAGAATGATGGTGCTGTCTAAAATCAGATGTTGTTACTTGCATTTAGTCGTTTTTTTTTTTTAATATAAAATTCAGTTCAGTTGCTCATTTGTGTCCAACTCTTTGCGACCCCATGAATATCAGCACGCGAGGCCTCCCTGTTCATTACCATCTCTCAGAGTTCACTCAGACTCATGTCCATCGAGTCCGTGATGCCATCCAGCCATCTCATNAAGCAGGTCTTTATCCAAAGAAGGTGACACTGTTCATATGGTGGGATTGGAAGTGAATTCTCAATTATGATCTCCTTCTGGAAAACCAAATGATTACTTCCAACATATATTGCTCTCAGTTAGACCAAGTGAAGGCAGCATTTGACAAAAAGCATCCAGAATTAGTCAACAGAGAACGCGTAATCTTCCCTCAGGATAACATAAGATCGCATGTTTCTGTGATGACCAGACAAAAACTGTTCAAGCTTGGCTGGGAAGTTCTGATTAATCTGTCTGTTCACCAGATATTGCACCTTCAAATGTCTGTTTATTTTGGTCTTTACAAAATTCTNGGATAACATAAGATCGCATGTTTCTGTGATGACCAGACAAAAACTGTTCAAGCTTGGCTGGGAAGTTCTGATTAATCTGTCTGTTCACCAGATATTGCACCTTCAAATGTCTGTTTATTTTGGTCTTTACAAAATTCTTTTAAATTGGAAAAATTTCAGTTCCCTGGAAGACTATAAAAAGGACCTGGAACAGTTCTTTGCTCAAAAGGATAAAAAGTTTGGGGAAGATGGTATTATAAAAGTGAGTGGAACAAAATGGTAAATATGTTGCTCAATAAAGCTCCTGGTAAAAATGGAAAAAAAAAAAAGTCTTCTATTTTTACTTTAAAACCAAAGGAACTCTTTGGCAAACCCAATATTATTGTTATTGTAGTTACTATTTTTGTCAATAATATACTTGAAATTTCTGTTGGTGAACTATATAGATGTTCAGAATTTGGTAAGTGTTTTAAAATGAGCTTTGTGCTTAGGAGAAAGTTCAACATTGGAGGAATAATTTTGCATTTTTGGCATCATGAAAGGGCCTGTAGAAAAACCATAACAGGAACAAAGATATTGCTCATCTCTGCACAAGAGAATAGATGAAACACTATTGCTAAACCGGTCGGATAAATAATAGTGATAAGAAGGAAAATCAAAATAGTACTGCCACTTAAGCCGAAGAAGAGAGAATGTCCAGAAAGACAGATATCAGAAAGAAATAGCGTCAGAAAAATAAAGTCTATTTATTCAGAGGTCAATTTTAGATAGTTTCTCTGGAGTGCTAGAGGAAAAAAATAATAGTACAATGGATTCAAGGCAGTGAAAGGCATAAGCATGAAGAAAAAGAGGATGATTGCTCTTGAGAGTCTCTGTCAGAAGAGGCGAAAGAATGGAAAGTGAAATACATTAAATATTTCCTACATTTTCTAAGTGGAAAGGACTGACCATCTTTGAAGCCAAGAGTAAAGTGATAATCAAGGGGGCAGGTTATCAGGTGTGTACATCTTTCTGAGGCTCTCATAAATGGGACAGAAATCTTAGAATACTCTTGGAGCTTTATATTTTGCTTTAGCTTATTCTCTCTTATCATTCCTTATGCCTCACCCATCCTGTATTCATCTATGTTTCAAAGGCATGCACATTTCACAGAGGTTTTATTTTTCTGCTACAAGCACACATTCTTTAGAATATAATTCAAATGTGACCTTTGGGGACAAAAGGAGTCAGTAACTCCTGTAGGTCAGAGATGCAGGTTAGAGAACAGTGGATGAAATACACAATTATCATCTGTTTTTGGCTGCTCGATACTGACAGAGTGGGCTAAATAACAATTACTGTCCTTGAGAACATTGGACTTGTCAAGAGCAGCATCTAAAAAAGAAAACAGACAAAATCAGTGTTTTCTTTGGTTTGTTTATTCAATGGCCAGTAGTTACAATATAGTATTAATTTTATTTTTACGGTTCTAAGTAGAATAAAAATCCCAGTGAATAAACATAGATATTCATTAAATACAGTGATGTTTGTGGAAGCTCCATTTAATTCTAGATAAGCAAAATTATTGTGTGTATAGTATGAGCAGGAATATAAACTGTGATTGTATTATTGGACATTTTTATTATGATTTTGTCCTCGCTGGTCCTTATGTTTTTTAATGCTATAGGCAGAGCTAATTTAGAGGGTATAAAACTGCATTTACCAGTATTGAGCTGCAATGATGTAAAAAGTTTTGATTCAATAGTCATGTCATATTTGGTCAATAGCCAGCTATTGCCATCAGTGAGAAGTGGAACACCTACACAAAGTGCCAAGTCGGTAAGAGAAGCAAATCAAAAGGAGATGAAGTGATCCATAATGAGCAGGGAAAAAATCAATAAGATTTAAAAAAATTAAAAAGCCTATCTCTTAAAATAAATGAAGAAAAACTGGCTGATGTTTGAACTACATTTGTTCCATGTAAACAGTCACTCGGAGCAGTGAAGTTTAGCACAAAAATACTTTTTGTTTGTTCGAATTCTCCCTGATTGTGAGCCTATTTTGAAACTGTATATAGTGATTGTACCTGGTAATGCATTGAAAAGACATATGTCTTATTTTAAAAAAAATCATGTTTAAAGAAGTAATTAAAGTAAGGTTTACACTATGCCAAACCATCTCTGTGCAATAATAAGACACATGCCTGATTGTCATTCTAGACATTACTCCTACTAGTCTAATCAGATTGAATAAAGAACAGCATGTGAATAGTGTGTAGGTTGGCCTTGAGGCTAACTTAATTCAATATTCTGTCTCGAAGCATACAGAAAACGTCTTAAGAAAACATCAAAGAGGAATTCATAAGTCCTTGAAGAGCTTAACTATTTCATGAATCATAGGAGGATAAATGGGAACTTTTGACAAGAATGGAGACTGTGGAGGTACAGGTGTAGGTACAGCTGCTCTGATACTACCCTGTTGAGCTGTTCCTGTGAAGAAAACTGTCTCAGCTTCTGATTAACAGTAGGCTTTTCTAGTAAATCCATTGCTTTAACTGGAGGACACACCAAAGTAGGAGAATTCAGGATTTTAGGGGGGCATTCAGCACATCACAACTCAAATATAGTATTGCTTAATGTCTCCCAATGATGACTCGTCCTTGGATGAGACAAAATCAGGAGGATATCCAGTGCCTCTAAAATCAAAAGGGAAGGGTCATCCTTTCTAATCATGGAGCTTTTGGGAAGGGTAAGGAAAGAGTGGGTTTTCATCTTCCTCTACTACCAAATGACTTTATTAATTCAAATCTTTGCATTCCAAGTCAAGGACTCTGTGGTGAGCAGCTTTAAAGATCTCCCCTAATGCCTCCTGATATCCACATCCATTCTGTCAATTGACTAGGGATGGGTTATTTGATGAATCAGATATGGCAAAAGGGATGGGATGTCACTTCTGAGCTTCAGTTATCAGGCACAGGTTCCAACTAGGTTTCTCTTCCTCTATTTCCCTGCCTCCCTCTCCACCCCTCTCTTTCCCTCCCCTTTCTCTCTCTTTTCACTAGAATTGGAGTGGCCTTATTCATGGTGAGACAGTGAAATCTCTTACTAATGGCCATAGCAGTGAGCTTGGAAACAGATTCTCCAGGCACAGTGAAACTATAGAGATGCAGACCAGCCAACAGCTTGACTGCAAACTCGAGAGAGACCCCGAGCCAAAAGCACATGGCTAAGGATTCCTGACCCTCAGAAACTATAAGCTTTTTGTCTTAAGCCACTAAATTTTGCAGTAATTATGCAACAATAGATAGTGTAGGCCATTTCCATCTTCACTGGGATAAACCTTTCCATTTATGAAGCATTTTTTTAAAAAAATAGTGATGTTAAAAATTCTTTCACATTATGAATGTCATTGAGTGTAGCCACACCCTTTCAGTAACCATGATCCAGGAGATTCAATAGAAAAAAAAAAAAAGATTCTATTCTTGTTTTCAGAATTTTAGTAATTTTATTTAGCTCATGGTGTTTACCACACATGGCAGGTACTAAAGTTAGAAACAACTTCTATAAAATACTGAAAAGGTTTTTATAATCTACAATTATATTTATTATCATTCACTCTTCAAGTAGATCTTGCTTCTTGCAGTAATTACTGGATTGTTGAAGAGATAAAATGAATAAATATATATAAAAATTTAAAAAAAAATTATTAAAAAAACTGGAATGGTCCCTGAATTTTTATAACTACTATACATGTGCTCCTTCCTGTGTTATTTTGTACTCTTCATCCTGACAAATAGGGATCTCAACCTGTCAACCTGTCACTGTGATCCTTTTAATCCAGATTGTATTGGCCCAGAATTGTTCTCCTGAATTCTTATCATGATATTCTTCCTTAAAATATTGCATTTAATATTTAATATTAAATATGAATTAAACTCAAGATTTTGGGCCTATCCTTCAATCAGGGTCAATTTAGTGGAAAATATTCCAATTTAAATATAGCCTGCTTCTTAACTAAGATCATTTCAAAGCATTTTAACCACAAAGAGGAAATGTCAATAGTTGTCGGTCCTTTTATGAAAAAGGAAGCACTAATTGACTTAATATCTACAGTGTCAATTAACCTGAGGCTGATAGAGAAGAAATATTAGCAAACTAGATTTGAATGTGGACTCTGTCATGTAAGCAAAAAGTCCAGAATATACCACCAGTACACGTTTTGAATTACTGTACATTCTTTTTTAAAAANATATCTACAGTGTCAATTAACCTGAGGCTGATAGAGAAGAAATATTAGCAAACTAGATTTGAATGTGGACTCTGTCATGTAAGCAAAAAGTCCAGAATATACCACCAGTACACGTTTTGAATTACTGTACATTGTTTTTTAAATAGATTTTTCCTGTTGTAAAAATTTTATGATATTTTAACATTATAATTCAATCAGAAAGTATTAAAGAAGCAAAGTTATAAAGGAACTAAAAAGTCATATAAATCTCTGTATGAACTTGGAAATAATCTTCCTAGTGTTTGGTCTGTACATATGTTATATTCCATTCAGTCTAAGGTACCATCAATTGTAGGATGCTTCTTTATGTTATGATACATTAAGAAAGATAAAAATATACTATGTTAAAACTATGATATGCTAGTTAAAACTATGATATATTAGGTTATGGTATACTAGTTTAACATCTAGTTGAGTCTACGATAAATGCCTATGACATTTTTATTTTTATGTATTGAAAGGGATTTTTAGACATTTAGCAAATACTTCAACCACTTATCAGATTTGTATATGCAGAAAAAAATATAAGTAAACAAATGGATTAAGATACACCTAAAGTGTTTTAAATGAAATTGTTTCTTAATTTTTTGTCTCAGAGTGGTCAGTGTACATGTTTTACCCCATAATATCTGTTGCAACTTCAAAAGTAAGATTATGCAGTGTTTCTATTATCTCCCTATAAGTTATTGACACTCATTCTGCAAAATTTGATCCACATATACAGGCAACTGTAAATAAGTCAATTTTGCTATCTCATAGAAAATGACATGATCCATTCAAACTTCAGAGATGTTAGGACATCAAAATAATGTATCATTAATGTCCAGTCAGGAAATATGAAATAATGCCAGGGAATTCAACAGAAATAACCTAATGGATAACTACTTAGAAAAATGTAAGAGAGGAAAAGAAAGGAAATATGTAGGTAAGACACCTGAGATGTTTTGTAAACTCTGTTCTTGACAGCTAGTAATGTAGTAGTCATGGGCTTCCTCAGTGGCTCAGTGGGAAAGAATCTGCCTGCAGTGCAGAACATGAGAGTTTGATCCCTGGGTTAGGAGGATCCCCTGGAGAGGGAAATGGCACCCACTGCAGTATTCTTGCCTGGGAAATCTCGTGGACAGAGGAGCCTGGTGGTCTATAGTCCATAAGTTGCAAAGAGTCAGACAACAACTTAGTGACTAAACAACAACGACTCAATCTAGTATGCTTATANTAGTAGTCATGGGCTTCCTCAGTGGCTCAGTGGGAAAGAATCTGCCTGCAGTGCAGAACATGAGAGTTTGATCCCTGGGTCAGGAGGATCCCCTGGAGAGGGAAATGGCACCCACTGCAGTATTCTTGCCTGGGAAATCTCATGGACAGAGGAGCCTGGTGGTCTATAGTCCATAAGTTGCAAAGAGTCAGACACAACTTAGTGACTGAACAACAGCGACTCAATCTGGTATGCTTACATCAGCTTTTCTGTTTGGAAGAGCAGGCTAACTTAAAGTATAATGGTTTCACTATCAAACTCGATATTATTCATTGTTGTTATTGCTGTTCATTCTCTCAGTAGAGTCCAACTCTTTGCGATCCCACAGACGCCAGCACTCCAGGTTTCCCTGTCCTTCACTAGCTCCCAGATTTTACTCAAACTCATGACCATCGAGTTGGTGATGCCAACTAATAATCTCATCCTTTGTCACCCTTCTCCTCCTGCCCTCAATCTTTCCCAGCATTAAGGTCTTTTACAATGAGTTGGCTTTCAGATCAGGAGGACAAACTATTGGAGCTTCAGCTTCAGAATCAATCCTTTCAAAGAATATTCTGGCTGATTTCCTTTAGGATTGACACCTTTGATCTCCTACAGTCCAACAGACTCTCAAGAGTCTTTTGCACCACCACAGTTTGAAATCATCAATTCTTCAGTGCTCAAACTTTATGGTCCAACTCACATTGTACATGACTACTGGACAAACCATAGCTTTGACTAGATGGACCTTTGTTGCAAAGTGATGTCTCTTTTTTAATACCTTGTCTATGTTTTTCATAGCTTTTCTTCCAAGAAGCAAGTATCTTTTAATTACATAGCTGCATTTACCATCTGCAATGATATTGGAGCCCAAGAAAATAAAATCTATCACTGTTTGCATTTTACCCCCATTTGTTTGCCATGAAGTGATGGGACCAGATGCCATGATCTTAGGTTTTTGAATGTTGAGTTTTAAGCCAGCTTTTTCACTCTCCTCTTTCACCTTCATCAAAAGGTTCTTTAGTTCCTCTTCACTTCCTGCCATAACAGTGGTGTCATCTGCATATCTGAGATTATTGATACTATTCCTAGCAATCTTGAATACTTTGAGGAAATATTTGTTAATGATAATATTCATTATGGAACATTTGTTAACCTTATCTGGTCTTTATTTCAGTGATTTGGACTCAATTTTGGCTGCGTATGCCTTTAATATTTGGTTAAAAGTGACCAAAACTAAAAATATGTTACACATAAAAGGATTTATTGGCCCATGTAAGTCAAAACTCTATTTTAGATATAATTCTTTAGTGGATGAATCTCGGTACTTAAAATGTTATTGGAATACTCTCTAAATTTATCTCACACTATACAATATCTGAGATGAGAGCTATTTGGAATGAAAGCAGGTACCTCTTTATTGATTTTTATATAGTAGTCATATGTTAATTCTTTTTTAAAGCTTCAAATTTGGCAGGAAAAATCTTGACTTGCTGCTACTTTCACTTGAACTGGAAATGTGTCCCTCATTAAAAAAAAAAATAAATAAATACATATTCTCTTTTCTGAAGTTGACAAAATGTATATTGTTAAGTTTGGAGCCATTCATTACATCATCAGAAGTCAGAAAGAATGACTTTACAGCAGCTATTCCAAAACCAAAGGCATTTTTGATTTTTGGTATCTGGTGAATTAGTCGCTAAGTCCTGTCTGACTTTTGCAACTCCATGAANAGGAAAAATCTTGACTTGCTGCTACTTTCACTTGAACTGGAAATGTGTCCCTCATTAAAAAATAAATAAATAAATACATATTCTCTTTTCTGAAGTTGACAAAATGTATATTGTTAAGTTTGGAGCCATTCATTATATCATCAGAAGTCAGAAAGAATGACTTTACAGCAGCTATTCCAAAACCAAAGGCATTTTTGATTTTTGGTACCTGGTGAATTAGTCGCTAAGTCCTGTCTGACTTTTGCAACTCCATGAACAGTAGCCTGCCAGGATCCTCTGTCTATGGGGTTCTACAGGAAAGAATACAAGAGTGGATTTCCATTTCCCTCTCTGAGAGATCTTCCTGAACCAGGAATCTAACCTGGGTCTCCTGCATTGCAGGCAGATTCTTTACCAACTGAGCTAGGAGGGAAGCCCTTCCAACAATTTACTGATTTCTGTTCAGTTCAGTTCAGTGGCTCAGTCATATCCGACTCTTTGTGACCCCATGCACTGCAGCACACTGGGCTTCCCTGTCCATCACCAACTCTGGGAGCTTGTTCAAACTCATGTCCATTGAGTCAGTGACGGCTTCCAATGATCTCATCCTCTGTCATGCGCTTCTCCTCCCGCCTTCAATCTTTCCCAGCATTAGGGTCTTTTCCAATCAGTCAGTTCTTCACATCAGTGGCCAAAGTATTGGAGTTTCAGCTTCAGCATCAGTCCTTCCAATGAATATTCAGGACTGGTTTCCTTTAGGATGGACTGCTTGGATCTCCTTGCTGTCCAAGTGTTCTCAAGAGTCTTCTCCAACACCATAGTCCAAAAGCATAAATTCTTGGGAGTTCAGCTTTCTTTCTAGTCCAACTCACATTCATACATGACCACTGGAAAAGCCATAGCTTTGACTAGGTGAATCCTTGTTGGCTAAGTAATGTCTCTGCTTTTTAATACCTTCTCTAGGTTGGTAATAACTTTGCTTCCAAGGAGTAAGCGTTTTTTAATTTCATGGCTGCAGTCACCATCTGCAGTGATTTTGGAGACCAAAAATATAGTTTCACTGTTTCCATCATTTCCCCATCTATTTACCATGAAGGGTGGTGTCATCTGCATTGATATTTCTCCCAGAAATCTTGATTCCAGCTTGTGTTTCTTCCAGCCCAGCGTTTCTCATGATGTACTCTGCATATAGTTTAAATAAGCAGGGTGACAATATACAGCCTTGACGTACTCCTTTTCCTATTTGGAACCAGTGTGTTGTTCCATGTCCAGCTCTAACTGTTGCTTCCTNAGAATTCCTGCTTTTTCAAACCACTGTTTACAGTCAAGACAGCTAAATAGTCAAGGTTAGCAAATGAATCACAGTGATCATGGTGATAAATATTCTAAGTCAGTCAATAATGTGGTTTTGATTGACTGGTTCATTTTTAAGAGAATAAAGGAAGTGGGTGCTATAGATCTGACCTATGAGGGAAACTCTATGAGCATCTGACATACAGGAAATAAGAGTTCAGAACTTGTGGAAAGGCTTTCAGAAGGTATGCAAACAAATATCCATACAAATCTATTGTGGTTCAGGAGACTCTCCCCAGCATTCCCAGTAAGGCCTGGAATGATAAATAGAAACTACAGCCAAAGAGAGAAAATGTGAAGCTTAATTATATTTTACTGACTACTATGCAGCACTGTTAATTAAAAAAAAACTTTAGAACCTCTATGCTTCTGGAGATGAACATTGTGCTACATCCTGCTGGGCTAATGTGTAGAACTGCAGATGTGTAGAGCCCATGTGCGGGAATGGCCTCAAGGGAAATCTAAGGAAGACAGGATACTCAAGAGAGGGTAGGAGCAGTGGCAGTGTAGAAGGGAGAAGGGGAGAAGAGCCTTCAGAGGCTTCCTATGTTTNGTGTAGAGCCCTTGTGCGGGAATGGCCTCAAGGGAAATCTAAGGAAGACAGGATACTCAAGAGAGGGTAGGAGCAGTGGCAGTGTAGAAGGGAGAAGGGGAGAAGAGCCTTCAGAGGCTTCCTATGTTTGCAGATTTTTTGGTTTGGCTGTTAGGGCAAGTTCATGTGCCTGACTCAGAGTGAGGCCAGGCAAGGAGACAGGTGGCTCATGCTCTCCCCCTGCAAAAACCCCAAGTTCCACCAGGGTTTCAGCTGAGCATTTTTAAAACCCAGAGCAAGGGAAGGAGGTCACAGGGTTTGTGATCAGATGGTGCACAGTTCTCTGATTGGCCGATGGTGAGGGGCGAGGGTGGAGTTATGAGGGTTAACATTATCGGTCCCTGGGCCCAGGAGGCCTGGGGCTCTGTGCTCACTGTCAAGATCATCAAGCAGTTAACATCTTCCATCTAGTGAGGGTTTTTCACATCTGTAAAACAACTCAGGAAGCGTCCATCAAATAATGTTATCTAGCTAAAGCAGGATGTTGGGGGGGAAAAGCCTGTCCCGGAATGACCCCACCAGGTCCTGTTTGGTTGTGTGTCTGCTGCGGTAGCTCTGTTTACCTCACTCAGGCTGAAGAAACAGGGAGGGCATGACTTCAGGGACTATTCCACAGAGGTTTTAAACAATTCCTCTCTTAATGATTTATGATACTCTTTGCTTTTGCTTATTGCTCTGAACCTCAAGTTCTACAGGAAATTACTTATGATAAGATGGGCTATCTTGTTATACCTTTTTTTTTCTTTATTGCTTTTCACAGTTACTTAAAGCTTGTAATGTCATTTAGCTATTTATTGGTTCATATCATTTCTTGCCCATGGTAAACTGCTTGAGGGCAGGCATGTGCCCCAGAGAACAGTCCTCTTAGTGTAAGACAAAGCCCCTGCCAGTTTGAGAGGATGGATCACGAAAATCCGTAGAGAATTCAGGCATGCTGATTTTCGTTCCAACAACAGCTCACAGGAGACATNAAACTGCCTGAGGGCAGGCATGTGCCCCAGAGAACAGTCCTCTTAGTGTAAGACAAAGCCCCTGCCAGTTTGAGAGAATGGATCACGAAAATCCGTAGAGAATTCAGGCATGCTGATTTTCGTTCCAACCACAGCTCACAGGAGACGTGGCGTTGCAGCAAAGAGGCTCTTCCTTATTCAACGATTATTTTCACAGCAAGTGAAAGAAACTCACCTTAATTCACCTCAATTAAGGAGAAATACTTTGTTTCATGGGCTCAAAGTATAATAAAAGCTACAGTGAAATCTGTCTTGTGCATTGAGAACAAATGGGTCAATTATTACCACAACTCTTCCTGTGTGATAGGAGACAAAACTACAGGAAGCTTTCATTTCCACATTTCCAAAACAGCAGAGCTACACAGAAAAAGAGTGCCTCTCTGCTACCAGTATTTTAGAAATACCAGGTAAGTATGGTACCACTGATGTCTGTGAAGAAAGAGGCAAGATCCCAATAGTTCCCTTTTATCACATGGTTATAATGTGGGGAGAAGGTGCAGTTTCTCAAAGAATAGGAAAACCAATGGGATTATTTATCACAAATGGGAATATTTGTGATCTTGGAAATCATTATATTTTATATCTAATATAGAATATAAGAAAAGGAGAGAAATAGTCTATTTCAATATATGTTGAGCACCTATTATGTATCCTATAAACTACATATACATTATTATCTCATCCAAATATCCATAAAGGATGACAAATATGAAAATAGGATGGGATGATACTAGGCAGTACTTTTGCCCTGTAAGTTCTAAACCAGTGAAGCATTTATTATTAAGAAAAAGAAACAGATATTTTTAAACTGTTAACACTAAGGTTTAACTTCTCTGTTGATTTTAGGATTACTTGTCTGTCCAAACAAAAGTAGATAATTTAAAAATTCCATCTTCAAAGAGAGTATTTGCACAGTACCACATGCAAGCATTTACATGGCTTATATAATTTAACCTTCATAAAAATACTTTCTTTGGTGGCTCATTGGTAAAGTATTTGTTTGCAATTCAAGAGACCTGGGTTCAACCCCTGGGTCAGGAAGATGCCCTGGAGAAGGAAATGGTAAGCCACTCCAGTATTCTTGCCAGGGAAATTCCATGGACAGAGAAGCCTGGCAGGCTACAGTGCATGGGGTCACAAAGAGCTGGATACTACTTAGCAACTAAACCACAGCATAAAAATACTAGAAATGTAGGTGTGTTTATTTGTTAGGATATAGACTAAGCTATTTTAGCAAAGAGATCCAAATATACATTGACTTAAAAAAAAGATACAAGTTTATTTCTTTTTTAAACAATATCTAGACATATACAGTCTTGAGTGTTCATTGGAGGGACTGATGTTGAAGATGAAACTCCAATACTTTGGCCACCTGATGCGAAGAGCTGACTCATTTGAAAAGACCCTGATGCTGGGAAAGATTGAGGGCAGGAAGAGAAGGGGACGACAGAGGATGAGATGGTTGGATGGCATCACCAACTCAAGGGACATGGGTTGTTCTGTTTAGACACTTAGCAAGTTATCCTCAGTGTAAAAGGCACTGGGAATATTTCGTTTGGATACTGAGTGGTTGATTATCCTCAGTTTAGAGACTGGGAAGATTTGCTGAGTGAAACATGAGTAAGATGGGATGAGTTGTTAGGGGAAAGTCTGACCTGTTGTTTTTTCCTTGAATTGGCTACCTTAATAGAGTTTGTCAAAATAGAACAATCTCATGAGAACTTCTGAGCTCCAAAGAAGGGACTCTCTCCTCCTGGCTGGCAAAAGCTCTCTCAGGCAACTGAGAAACTTGGAGGAGTGGTGGAGGCAAGACCTCCCAGAACGAAGGTGTCCCTATAGGGAAACCCACTCGCATAATTAACAAACTGCTCAACTGGGGACCCACATAAGAATTGGCCATTCCACAGTCTGAGCACCCACAGAAGTCTTATACTCCACTGGGAGACCCCAGACACGAAGAAGGGGCTAAAACAACTCTGGGGCAAAAACCAAAGAAGTTAAACTTCCAAGCAGCACACACTGGCCTACCACATGATCACCAGTAGGAATTTTGTCTCAGCAAACTGACTTAAAAATGGGAAATAAAGAACTGAAAATAAAAGGAATGAAAGATTTCCAGCTTCTAGCCCATACCCTAGCTGGGTAACTGTGCATATGAACTTACTTAATTGGAAATAGAAAGAAGCCTCACCCTAAAAGTTTAGGGGCTCTTTCTCTGCATATGCAGATAAGTTGCATTAAGTTTATCAGCTGGCTTAGTAAAAAATAGATTTTCAAACTTTAAAAAAAGGCCATCTAGGGGAAAACTTGGCATTTGTCTGTATCTTTGAGATGTAAATATTCTACCTGATCTTCCTAGGATGAGTTCTCTGTTTACATTTTTTGAAAACTTGGCCTTTGCTATACTATTTTTGAGAGTAAACTCTAGGGTTAGATTACATCCTCTCCCACCCTTTTATGGGAAGGCCTCTTGCATCTTAGTGATTTAAATCACTATTAATATGTTTATTTTATTAATGGCCAAATAATAGATAATTTTAAATTTGGAGAAACTAACAAATTGGCGAATCTAGAGCACTCTTGTTATAAACAGCTCTTTTATTGGTACCTATAAAACAAAAATCAGATTAAAGGTGAAAAAGAGACATCTAATATTTAACCTGAAACTGAAGCGCCAATACTTTGGCCACCTTATACGAAGAGCCTACTCACTGGAAAAGGCCCTGATGCTGGGAAAATTGAAGGCACGAGGAGAAGGGGAAGACAGAGCATGAGTTGATTAGATGGCATCACTGACTCAGTGGACATGAGTTTGCGCAAACTCCTGGAAGTAGTGAAGGACAAGGAAGTCTGGTGTGCTGCAGTCCATGGGGTTGCAAAGAGTCAGATAGGACTTAGCTACTGAATAACAACAATGTTTAACCTAAGAACTTCTGTTCTTTAAAACAAGTGAGGAAAACTAGTTTGGGAAGATTCATATGTGATGTTTACTTCCCCTCAGTGGGTCTTTCAGATGTTAATAAGGGCACTGAAATCATTAATGTCAACAGAAAAACTTTTAAGGAAAATCTAGCCACTATTTTCAACAAGGTAGAAAAATTCAAGAGGAATTATCTCAAGTGAATAAAGAAATCTTTAGATGGTTATTTAAAATGGGATAAGTAAATTGGACATTTATGTAATTAAAACAAGATTTGATATTACTGCACTACCTAAAGTTAAATGGGCCAAAAGGGACCTCTACTGGCCCCCAATATTAAAAGCCAAACAAATCAGTTCTATTTACCCCAGTTTTAAAATTATATGTAAAGGAATACAAAAATTTACACTGAGATATCTTACCAGCGATTATTTGAGACAAGGTTAAGCCAAAGAGCCTAACCTTCTTGGCTCAGCCTCACTCTGAGAATTTCAGAGTTTTGTGTATAAAAGTAGGTAAAATGGACAGGAAACAAAAGAAAAGAAAGAAAGAAAACAAAAAACCTTCTAAAATTCCTCTAAGACCAAGCTTGTTGATTGAATCCTAATGCAATCAAAGTTAAAGGTATAAAAGTTGACAGGATTGAGATAAAAGTATGTAGAATTGATATATTTAAATGGACTTTATATTAGATGGTTACATTTCTTGATAAATTATATTGTGGAATAGACATGTTTCACTGGGGAATAACAGTTCCCCTGTGTGGTATTATAAAACTAGAGATATAGATTGCCACTAAGGAAATATTAACTAAATGTACTCACCAATAGGGTTATTGGCCATACAAATAAGTAAAACTGGGAACTAAATGCAAGGCTTAAAAATAACAATAAAATAAAAATTGTGATTTTGCTTTGGGTTCATTTGTGAACTGAGAAAGATCTTTGCTAAATGCCTTCTAAAACCTTAAAAGGCAAGATAAGTTAAACTCTATGGACGATAGAACTCAAAATAAATTTCACTTTAGTTAAAAATCTTCTCACTGATTTCAGTATCTTTAGGTGATAGAACTGTTCTTTGAGGAACTAAAAGCAACTGACCTTCTCTTGCAAATCTCTAGAAACCAAAATGTAATTTACAACCTCATGGACAGTAGTAGCCCAACAGGCTCCTCCATCCATGGGATTCTCCAGGCAAGAATACTGGAGTGGGTTGCCGTGCCCTCCTCCAAGGGATCCTCCCTGCCCAAGGATTGAACCCAAGTCTCTTACTTCTACCTGCATTGGCAGGTGGGTTCTTTACCACTAGCATCACTAAGAAACCCCAAATACAGATCACAAGGACCTGAGACTGACCCTAATCAGCTCCACCAGACAAGACCTGACACCAAGGGAAAAAGGTGGCGGTTTTAAAATTTAAACAGTTGGGAATGCTCCCTCAACCAAATCTTAAAGACATAGTCTTATATCTTTATCATATATATATATAGTCAGGGGAATTTGTAATTTCCTCAGTTTTCTCTTGCTGTAGCAAAAATTTGAAGGGACACATGGATCCATATTACAGCTCAGTTTTATTTGTCAAGCAAAGGAAAATACATCCTGGAGGCATGAAGGCGGGCTGACCCAAAAGAAGAGAAGCCAGAGGCTCAGTTTTGGCCCCTCCTTTTATATGTTTTTTTTTTTACCTCCATCCCCTGAGCTTGCCTTATGTACACTGGGCTAGCCAGGAGGGTTGTTTGCTTCACCTGAGTTTCTCACTCTGGTCCTTGGGCCTTCCTTTATTTTGGGGGCTTTTTACCTTCTTTGTCTTTTAGCCACCACAATTCTGGAGGCTGAAACTCCAGTACTTTGGCCACCTCATGCGAAGAGTTGACTCATTGGAAAAGACTCTGATGCTGGGAGGGATTTGGGGGCAGGAGGAGAAGGGGACGACAGAGGATGAGATGTCTGGATGGCATCACGGACTCCTCGATGGACGTGAGTCTGAGTGAACTCCGGGAGATGATGATGGACAGGGAGGCCTGGCGTGCTGCGATTCATGGGGTCACAAAGAGTCGGAGACGACTGAGTGACTGAACTGAACTGAACATATATCTTATATATATAATATACATCTTATGTATATATAAGATTATAGATATAACCTTAAAATCTTAGTCATATGAGCAAGCAACCTTCATGTACCCCAACCGTTAGTAAATGAGTATGTTTATATTGTACTAATAATACCTGGCTCATAACTAAGCTTTTAAGTGAAGCTGTGAGACCTCTGGTTTGTCTGTTTATGTCAATGTACACTTTATACATATGAGATATCTCTACCTTTGGAAAGTATCATCAATAGTAAATTTATAAAGAAAGAAAGTGAAATCGCTCATTCGTGTCTGACTCTTTGCGATCCCGTGGACTGTAGTCTACCAGGCTTCTCTGTCCATGGGATTTTCCAGGCAAGAGTACTGGAGAGGGTTGCCATTGCCTTCTCCAGGGGATCTTACTGACCCAGGGGATGGAACCCGGGTCTCCTGCATTGCAGGCAAACGCTTTACCCTCTGAGCCACCAAGGAAGCCTGTATAATTTATAAAGAGCTCTATTTAATTTGAAAAGAAAGTAAAGTGCTAACATTTAAAGAAACTGGCCAGTGTTACTTTCAGATTCACATGAACTGGGGAATATTTAATATTAAGTTGATAGCTGGTATTAAAGTTTAAATTTATCTAATTAATATAGACATGTCATTGAATCATCAAAATTATATGTAATACTTTACTTCAGCTTAATAAATAATACCTCATTGTATCTATTGCAAGGAAAATAATTCTATATGATGTAACTTTAACTGAGATAAGATCTTTTGGGTAAACCCTTTATTTTAGAAATGTTTACTTAATCTTTCTGGATATTTGGTAACTTGAAGTTCTAGAGCTATGCTTATTTAAGTTAAATGATGAAAGTTTATTAAATAGTTAGAAGATACTGAGACATTATGACTAAATAGAGTCCTGAGGTTATTTAGCACTATTAATGAAAATGTTTGGTTTCATCCTGAGATGGTCTCAGATGTTCAAATGTTTTTAGAAATTATCACTTATGTTTATGCTCACCAATCTATAGAATGCCAATATAAAATACGGTTCATAATTGCTTACTTATTAGCTTTTACTAAAAATTAAGGTTTTAAGAGTTGAGGATTATAATTTAAACATGTAATTGGTGGCTCAGATGGTAAGGTGTCTGCCTGCAGTGCGGTAGACCCTGGTTTGATCCCTGGTTTGGGAATTTCCCCTGGAGAAGGAAATGGCAACCCACTCCAGTACTCTTTCCTGGAAAATGCCACAGACTGAGGAGCCTGGTAGGCTACAGTCCATGGGGTCGCAAAGAGTTGGACACNCTCTGCTTTTTAATATGCTCTCTAGGTTGGTCATACCTTTTCTTGCAAAGAGAATGCATCTTCTAATTTCATGGCTGCAATCACCATCTTCAGTGATTTCGGAGTTGAAGAAAATAAAGTCTCTCATTGTTTCCATTGTTTCCCCATCTATTTGCCGTGAAGTGATGGGACCAACTGCCATGACCTTAGTTTTCTGCATGTTGAGTTTTAAGGCAACTTTTTGACTCTCCTCTTTCACTTTCATCAAGAGGCTCTTTAGGTCATTTTTGCTTTCTACCATAAGGGTGGTGTCATCTTCATATCTGACATTATTACTATTTCTTCCGACAATCTTGATTCCAGCTGTGCTTCACCCAGCCCAGCATTTCTCGTGATGTACTCTGTATATAAGTTAAATAAGCAGGGTGACAATATACAGCCTTGATGGACTCCTTTCCCAATTTGGATCCAGTCTGTTGTTTCATGTCTAGTTCAAACTATTGCTTCCTGGTGGCCTGGTATTCCCATCTTGAAGAATTTTCCACAGTTTGGTGTGATCCACACAGTCAAAGGCTTTGGTGTAGTCAATAAAGCAAAAGTAGATTTTTTTCCTGGAACTCTTGCTTTTTCGATGATCCAGCAGATGTTGGCAATTTGATTTTTGTTTCCTCTGACTTTCAAATCCAGCTTGAACATCTGGAATTCCAAAGTTCACATACTGTTGAAACCTGGCTTGGAGAATTTTGAGCATTACTTTACTAGTGTGTGAGATGAGTACAATTGTGCAGTAGTTTGAGCATTCTTTGGTATTGCCTTTCTTTGGGACTGGAATGAAAACTGACCTTTTCCAGTCCTATGGCCACTGCTCAGTTTTCCAGATTTGCTGTCATGTTGAGTGCAGCACTTTCACAACATCATCTTTTAGGATTTGAAATAGATCAGCTGGAATTCCATCGCCTCCACTAGCTTTATACTGAACTGGGTAACAAATGACAAACCCTAATGAAAAACCTGGTCACTTCATGTGGATCAGTGGAAATCAATTAACAGGACTGAATAATTGGATAAATATGATCTATAACTTTGATGATGGAAAATATACTAGCCTGAGTCTGTTTTCCAGTAAACCTTTCTCTCTTATGCTGTGACCTACCACAAATGGATAAATTATGCCTTTGTAAACTGAGATGAAACACTTATCTTTTCTCTCTACCTGGTTAATTCTGCCAATCGCATATGCTTGTCTCAAAGATTAAGCCATGCATAGTGTGTACAGCTTATACAATGAAACTGCAGATAGCTCATTAAGTCACTTATAGCTCCTTTGGTTTCTCAGTCTTTGCAACTGGATTATAACTAGTTAGTTATACTAATCATTATTTTAATTTGTTCTTTGTTTCCAAATTGTTTTTGCTTTTATCTTTCTGCTGCATCTGCTGCATCATGACTATGTCAATGGTACTAGGTGCATTACTCCTATCTATTTTATAAGAGAGCTGCCTTTTTTTTTTCAATTGTTTAGAATTCTTTTTAAAATTTTTTTATTTAATAATTTATTCTATTTTACAATACTGTATTGGTTTTGCCATACATTGACATGAATCAGCCACAGGTGCAACCAGGCCTCCAACAAATATAATGATGACTAGGTAACTCGAAGCAATTGATCAGAAATATACTTCTGTATGCCACCAATAATTGTAATATTGTGATTCCAAGTATGTGAAGAAACATTAAGGGAAATATCCCCTGGATCCTAATATGTTAGAAGATAGAGGATACAGAGAATTTTTAACCATCTACCAATGTGCCTAACCTGAAAATTAATACGTGAAGTGTCGTATCAACAAGAACTTTTACCTGATCTGGGATGAGCAGTGCCTTGGGACCAAAAAAAAAAAAAAAAAAAGTCATGAAATGTCTTCCAAATATTGATGAAATTTTCGACCATGGAGAGGGACTAAGATGTGGAGTATTTCCTGCCATATTAGTAAATAAGAATGTCGCAGGCTTCAGTGATTCCAGTCCTCC
Source organism: Raphicerus campestris (assembly GCA_006410735.1). Lineage (NCBI taxonomy): Eukaryota > Metazoa > Chordata > Mammalia > Artiodactyla > Bovidae > Raphicerus > Raphicerus campestris. Next base: position 146,415 of record SJYW01012769.1, read on the forward strand.
AGTGCCTGAAGGCACTCAGGAAGGAGAAGAGCACCTGCGATCTGACAGCCATCAGACTGCAACCACCCCCTACACTGAGTCCTGCGGAACTCGGGATGCAGCATACTGGCCCCAGAGAGCTGAGAACAATTTCACTGAGTCCAGACTCTTGTATCTTCCCATGCATAGAAAAGTGCTAAATTCCTTAACTTGAGATATCTGGTTTCCTTTAATTAACAATAATCTTTCGATATTCAGACTACCTACCCCTTGTTGTAAAATTTCTATATAATCTGGCTCCTCCCCTAGCCTCCTTGAAGCAGTTTTCTCAGGGTCACTTAAAGATGTTGTCTCCTGGGCTTAAAGTCCTAAATATTTCCATCAAATGAAACATAGCTCTTAACTTTTCGGCTGTGACTATTTTGTAAGTCGACATCATTCATAAAGTGTATACCAGGTCTATAGTGAACACTCAGTGAATACTGACCTAACCATTAGCTGTGATTGAGATGACAATGAATACAAATAACAAAAAATGTATGAGTGTGTGACTGCAATTATTTTTAATATTGTAAAAATAATTTAGCAAAGTAAAGGAACAACAACAAAAACACTGAGCCAGGAAATATGAAAGGATCAGAAATATAAAATTAAGTATAGTTTAGTGATATAAGTATGCTGGTTGATCATGTTCATGACAAAACCTGAATGAAAAAGGGAAACATACTAGATAGTTATTCAGATATGAAATGATGAGATAAGTATGTGACATTTTCTTATTTGCTTAACTATCATTTCTTTCATTTCTACTTTCATGCTTCAATAGTTGTGGTTTTTTAACATATAGTCGAATTTCTACAATAGGAGAAACAGCTTAATTTCCACCAGATTTAGTTTGTGTATGTTTCAATGCAACATTCATGATCTTATTATTAAACTAGGATAAATAATCTGTGGAATTTATTGTATTTGATCATGATTGCTTACCTATCCAAAATAAAAACTGGCAAAATTTGCTTGTATATAAATAATTAATCTTGCTCAGTTGTCTAAAAATAATATCTATATGGATTATTTTCATTCCTTACTCCTTTCCTCATCTTACAAATTCTTATCTTTACCAGCATTTCCATTGTCTTTTTTCTATCTTCTATATAGTTAACTACCTTGGTGAACCCAACTAGTCAATTATTGGGAGATAATATTTTGTGATTTAAAAAGAGCATTCAATTTTGTGTTAATATTTTGGTTCTTGATATGTAAGATGTAAGGACAAAAACAAATTAAAAACATCATATAAATCATTATAAATACTTTCTCAGTCTCTTTGAAATGTATGTAAATCTTTTTAAACTTCAAAAAGTACTTTGTCACTTTTACAGTTCAATAATATCTTTCTGTAGGACCTAGGAATCATCTCTCTGAAACGCAGTCATCAAGGAAGATAGCACCCATATCTCCCAGTTTCCGTGAGAGCCCAGTGATGACCAAACTGCAAAGCTACCGCCTGTCATAGAGGTAGGAATTTAATTTGCCTTTGGGTAAATCCAATTAACAAATATAATCGATCATCTCAATTAGGTGAATTTAGAATGAACTATGGTGCTGTCAAGTCCTCTTATTGAATAATAGTTGGAATGGGTTACATCTGCTTGGCTATATAGAAAGTTGAGATTTCTTTCAGCCTTTAGAATCTCTTAGTTCTCTTAGTGGATTACCTGTGAGACTCATCCTGTTCTGGCTTAATACTAATTCAAAAATAAAATTATTTTCTCTTCTGCCTTTGTGAAGCCATTTTTCTGGCTTGGCAGAAGATTTTTAAAAAACTTATTTCCTCAACAAAGTAAATAGAAAAATCTTATTTCCCCAACAAAGGTAAATACATTCAATCATTGCTCAGCAACTATTTAAAAGTAAACAAAAATCTGTATGTAAGTATATGTTAGACTCAATATTTTGGTACTGTTTTTTATAAGTGAAAAACAATAGAATATCAGCAGTTTCATGTGTTATAAGCTAAATTATATGTATTAGAGAAATATGTGGAAGAATACACAGCAAACTGCTAATATCAGCTAATTAGTTGAGGAGAGAATATTACATTTTGTCTTATGTATCCATCCTTATATTTTTCAACTTGTTGCAATAAGCTTGTGTTATTGTTTCTTTTTCTATTACAAAGTATAAATTAATTTTCAAAAAGATGCTAGTTGCACTTGCAACCTAAACATCATTAATTAAAGCAGGGACAATTCCCCTTGTACTTTTTTTAATGTCCAACTTTTAGTGTAGTGCTATATAGATATTTGTAAAATGAAAACATGTATGAATGATTGAATAACCATAGCCAGAGAAGATTTTTGAGGGAATAGTGAAGATGTGAAGAAGCTATACTGAAATAGTTGACAGAAGTTTGGGGGTTAAAAAAAAAACCCGACGCAACAGAAGCAGTATATAAATAACTTTTTGGAAATGTTTGGCCAATAAAAGACTTAGTAAAGTGACTTATTTTGTTCAAAAGAGATCCTTTTGTATTTGTGAGTTCTCAGAGCATATTGGCATGCTTATTAATATCCTTGTTGGTGGCAAAGAGGCTGAATATAGAAAAGGAGACAAGATAACTAAAAGCTAGAGATCACTGAGAAATCTGGAGGAGGTACTAGTGTTGAATTGGTTCATCCTGAGTTCTTCTGTTATGACGAAAACAAAGGAAACGTCACAGAGGCAAGTCTGCTAGTGAATCCATTGGAAGATTTGGAGGATCTTGGCTGAAGATGACTTTTCTCTCTCTGTGATGCCAGGAAATGCAATGTGATGCATCAGTTTTTAATGCTGCAGTTGCTCTAGTGAGCCTAGTATGTATATACCAACAAAAGTGATTGCTTACATGCAGTGCAAGGGACCTCAGTTCGATTCCTGGGTCGAGAAGATCCACTGGAGAAGGGATAGTCTACCCATTCCAGTATTTTGGGGTTGGACGTGAGTTTGAGTAAACTCTGGGAGATGGTAATGAACAGGGAGGCCTGGCGAGCTGCCATTCATGGGGTCGCAAAGAGTTGGATACGACTGAGCGACTGAGCTGAACTGAACTGAACTGAACTTGTGGCTCAGCTGGTAAAGAATCCACTGGCAATGTGGTAGACCTAGGTTCAGTCCCTGAATCAGGAAGATCCCCTGGAGAAGGGAAAGGCTACCTACTCCAGTATTATGGCCTGGAGAATCCCATGGACAGTATAGTCCATGAGGTCTCAAAGAGCTGGACATGACTGACATATTTTTACTTTTACTTTGCATGCTTTCAAAGCTACAAGTTTTAGTGGTCATTTGCATATTCAGCTACTAATTGTGAAAAGTGGTCATTGTGTCAGAGTGCTTAAGGGCAGAATTTTTTTCATTTCGTTCAATTCAGTTCAGTTCAGTCGCTCAGTAGTGGCCGACTCTTTGCGACCCCAGGAATTGCAGTATGCGAGGCCTCCCTGTCCATCACTAACTCCTGGAGTTCACCCAAACTCATGTGCATCGAGTTGATGATGCCANATGAGTTTGAGTAAACTCTGGGAGATGGTGATGAACAGGGAGGCCTGGTGAGCTGCCATTCATGGGGTCGCAGAGTTGGACATGACTGAGCTGAACTGAACTGAGCTGAACTCAACTTGTGGCTCAGCTGGTAAAGAATCCACTGGCAGTGTGGTAGACCTGGGTTCAGTACCTGAACCAGGAAGATCCCCTGGAGAAGGGAAAGGCTACCTACTCCAGTATTATGGCCTGGAGAATCC
>SJYW01012779.1:5900-30548 GCA_006410735.1 Raphicerus campestris
TGTCCTGTGGCCACTGCTGAGTTTTCCAAATGTGCTGGCATATTGAGTGTAGCACTTTCACAGCATCATCTTTCAGGATTTGAAACAGCTCCACTGGAATTCCATCATCTCCACTAGCTTTGTTCATAGTGATGCTTTCTAAGGCCCACTTGATTTCACATTCCAAGATGCCTGGCTCTAGATTAGTGATCACATATCATGATTATCTGGGTCGTGAAGATCTTTTTTGTACAGTTCTTCCATGTATTCTGGCCACCTTTTCTTAATATCTTCTGTTTCTGTTAGGTGCAGACCATTTCTGTCCTTTATTGAGCCCATCTTTGCATGAGATGTTCCCTTGGTATCTCTAATTTTCTTGAAGAGATCTCTAGTCTTTCCCATTCTGTTCTTTTCCTCTATTTCTTTGCATTGATTGCTGAAAAAGTCTTTCTTATCTCTTCTTGCTATTCTTTGGAACTCTGCATTCAGATGTTTATATTTTTCCTTTTCCCCTTTGCTTTTCGCTTCTCTTCTTTTCAAAGCTATTTGAATCAAGGCAAATTGGAAGTGGTCAAACAAGAGATGGCAAGGGTGAACGTTAACATTCTAGGAATCAGCGAAGTAAAATGGACTGTAATGGGTAAATTTAACTCAGATGACCATTATATCTACTACTGTGAGCAGGAATCCCTCAGAAGAAATGGAGCTATCATCATGGTCAACAAAAGAGTCTGAAATGCAGTACTTGGATGCAGTCTCAAAAATGACAGAATGATCTCTGTTCATCTCCAAGGCAAATCATTCAATATCAGTTATCCAAATGTATGCCCAACCAGTAACGCTGAAGAAGCTGAAGTTGAATAGTTTTATGAAGACCTACAAGACCTTTTAGAACTAACACCCCAAAAAGATGTCCTTTGCATTATAGGGGACAGGAATGCTAAACTAGGAAGTCAAGAAACACCTGGAGTAACAGGCAAATTTGGCCTTGGAATGTGGAATGAAGCAGGGCAAAGACTAATAGAGTTTTGCCAAGAAAATGCACTGGTAATAGCAAACACCCTCTTCCAACAACACAAGAGAAGACTCTACACATGGACATCACCAGATGGTCAACATCAGAATCAGACTGACTATATTCTTTGCAGCCAAAGATGGAGAAGCTCTATACAATCAACAAAAACAAGACCAGGAGCTGACTGTGGCTCAGATCATGAACTCCCTATCACCAAATTCAGACTCAAATTGAAGAAAGGAGGAAAAACTGCTAGACCATTCAAGTGTGATCTAAATTAAATCCCTTATGATTATACAGTGGAAGTGAAAAATAGATTTAAGGGCCTAGATCTGATAGAGTACCTGATGAACTATGGAATGAGGTTTGTGACATTGTACAGGAGACAGGGATCAAGTCCATCCCCAAGAAAAAGAAATGCAAAAAAGCAAAATGCCTGTCTGGGGAGGCCTTACACGTAGCTGTGAACTGAAGCTAAGGTACCGTAAATGTGTAGCTTTATGAAGCTCTAACTTGATCCAAGGATAGAATTTCAAAAGCCTTCAGGATTGGTTGTCTTAAATGATTTTCCTTGATGTGTACTTTTCTCAGCAGGCTTTTAGATATGAATTATTTCTGAACACAACCTTGTACATTCCTTGTAACTAACTAAAAAATGAGCCAGAGCCTTAGTGGTATGGAATAAAAATAAGAGCTGACCCCCTGCTATGAACACTGAAAATCTTGAGCTATATTTTTTGCTAAATGGAGCATCCCAAGCTTCTCTATGGGAATAAGTCAGACTGTTCTATTGACTGAATACTCACTCTTGCCTTCTCCATGTTCAGAAGGGCAAGAACAAAGGTTGCCTCTTCGTGTTTCTTCTGACTACACCAAAAAAAGACCATCTTTCCCTTTTCTTCACTCCTTGCACACTTACTGTCTGCACTATTGACCCCAAAATATTCTGTGTGTGTGTGTATGTGTGTGTGTGTGTATGTGTGTGTATGTGTGCTCTCAGTCATATCTGACTCTTTGCTACCCCATAGATTGTAGCCTGCCAGGCTCTCTGTCTATGGAGTTTTCCAGGAATGTGTTGCTATTTCCTCTCTCAGGGATCTTCCCAATCCAGGGATTGAATCTGTCTCTCTTGTGTCTTCTGCATTGCTAGGCAGATTCTTAACCATTGCTCCACCTAAGAATACACTGTACCTTATAATTTGCTATTTGTCTCTTATATGTCTTCCTTCTCTCACTTGGATTGTACGGTGCTCAAGCACAGAAATGCTGTCACACCGCTCTTCTCATTTCCAAATCTCATTCAGCAACTCACTCATTCTAATACAAAAAGCAGAATGATTATGTTACTGACTATCCACAACAGCTAATAGGATCTGTTCCTCTCTCCATTCTTTGAACCAGTATCCCTTTATCCTATGATATTCCAACAGGAGGCTACTTGACCCTTAGCAGGAGCTGATCTCCAGTGTGGAATATTTTACTTCCATATGAATCTCATATCAGGATGAACCTGTGACCTTGGCTTGGTTAGCTGTTTTATAACCAACTGAATCCATGACTAAAGAATTTTAAGGTGATATTTCCATAACAACTCATTGTTAAGCTGACTCTAAGAAGAAAACAAACTATAGCCTTGGAGGAAAAAAGCATCAAAAAGTTGCCAGTAAGAGAAAATTGGGGTTATATGGTCAGTCTATCTGCCGTGTCAGCCTCAGTACGCTTTCTCTGTAATGAGCAATGCAGTGATCCATTTATATATGATCCATATATATATATCATAAAAGACTACTGAAATTAAATTTCTAGATGCAGTCATTATTGATGTTTTCATATCCTGGCACAGTAGCATTTGACAAGCCTGCACAATTTTTTGCTTTTGTTGCTGCAGAGCTAAGTGTTTCAGCAGTGCATGTGATATTAGAAAGATTTTGTTTTGATCTTTTTTGGAAGCTTTGCATCTTATGGACACTCAGTCCATTTAATTGACTGGATGTTTATGTGAGATACCTTAAAAGATTACAGGTACTTCTTTTGGTCTGGTTCCTGGGGAAAGGGCATTGACTATATTTACTGCTCTTTGAAATGAGGGATTAAGCATTTAGGCACCATTACCTACAAGTTTTCCAAAATTAGTTGACTTTGTATAAATTTTAACTTATTAAGTTGGGTCTTTAATATTAGTAGTTTTTGTTTTGTTACTCTTTGTTGTAAAAAGATAGTCATTGTGTTAGCATGGGTTTGATGTAGCCCTTTGTCTATGAGTGGTTAGAATTATCTGAATTCTCATGCTGTTGCTAGTCAATATTTTACATACAAGCTAAAGGAAAGGGGAAATAAGAAGTAATTATTCAGGTGATTTAGACTCCACAAACCTTTTTGTCTCATTTTAGGTTTTGAGGTTTAGATCTTTTGAAACCAATTTTATCCAAACTTAAGAATTTAAGGTTATCCATGTAATAAATGTATTGTTAGCAAAGATAGTTTTTTCCCTAGACATTTGACTGCTTCCTTTAGCAGCTCTTAAACCAATAGTCCTTTTTAGAAGTAACAAATATGCAATGTTTAAAAGCCTTAGTATATTGTGGCATTTCTTGCCCACAATAACCCTATAAATACTTTAAAATGAACTTAATTTTTAAAATCTTTACAAATGCTTCTGCTTAAGTATTTTACTACTTTCCTTTATTCCCATCTTTGAAATCCAATGAACAGTTCTTTTAATCATTTAAATATTGCTCTTCCATTTATTCATTCATAACCCTTTCTCATATAATATGAAAACATGTCTGTAGATAAAGCAGTTTTATCTTTGATTGGGATGGTACCAATACTTGAAGATAAAATAAACATTTTTAGAAAGATTTCAGAATTTTCATATTGGTATGTCAAATAGGATGCTGTATAATGGTACAGAAACTGAGTGTTCCTAATCAGGGAATGTTGGCGATAGAAGAATACATTAAAAGCTACTTGAGTAGTTGAAGGGACTTTGCTAAATCCAGATGTGGTGTAAAGAAGTATACACAACACCACAGACTGAAAACTCTGACCGTGTGCAATTGTTCATTTGGTGTCCCTCACTTCCAGAGGCAGTAGACTGTTTGATGTTCATGAGCAAGCTTCTTTAATGTCCCATCTTATCCAAGCAAAGACTCAGAACTGAAAAAAAGAAAAACAGATCAAGCTCTTTCCTTCAGGTTGGAGTGTGTGAATGTGTTGTCTTCATCCTGCATTGATAAATGTCAAATATATGGGTACATTTTAATCACAATCCTCATATTGATAAAAAATTGGCCTGTGAGTTGGGGATAAAACTGAAACAACATTAACTTTTTATTATGAGAAATTTCAAGCACATACATAATAAATAAAATAGTATAATGAACTCCTGTGTATCCATCACCCAGCTTAAAATATTATCAATATTCAGCCGTTCATCTTTTATTTTTGCTTCCACTCACTCCCCACCCCTACTCAATTACTACTAGTAGTATTTGCAGTTCTTTCTGAGTTATAATATAAAGACATTGAAATGTACAAATTTTAGATATACAACTTTCACAGATAAATACTTGTAACTCCACCTATACTATGATCAGCAGTGGGATCTGTTTTTATTATTGTGGCTGCTGTAATTCTGTAGGTATTCATATGGAAGAGAGGGAAATTCTCCTTCCACCTTTGCCATGTTGCTCTGACCTGGCAATAGGATCTTATACATGGGCTTAAAGAACATTACATTAATGGGCTTTTGCTTCCAAGCTAAAAGCTTTTAAATATTCTTCTTCATAATAGGTTCTGAAATATCCTCCCCTTGTGTCTCTTCAAGGTACAAAGAAGAGGAGATAGCTATCATGAACTGGAGGAAGGAGACGCAGAAGTAGAATCACCAAGTCCCTTGTTAATCTTCAAGATTTTCCCTTTGTTAGGAAACTGACTGAAATTAAAGTCAGGTGATGTATCTCAGGCTTTTAGCTAAGTGAGAAAACACTTGTTTTTTCTTTGATCCTTTGCTTTAGGATTATAATTTGGTAGCTTCATCCTTCCCTTAGATTTCTGTAGCTTCTTAATGAAACAGGAAATTAATAAAATTATAATTTATCCTGGTGTATCTTAGCTGTGGTCATTGACATGACATAAATGTTGTTGAGTGGAGGTTGAGGCTTAGAAGAATATCCGTGGAAAATATTAGAATACGCTAAAGGCATAAGAAGTAGTGTTGAAAAGCTCTACTCTGTGTTTCTTCCTTCTGATTTGTTCAACTCAGCCAGCTCAAAACACAATCACTACTGATGATGAAGCCCTTAATTCTATACGTTGAGATACATCAGTAACTTTTTTCTTCTGCTGGCACTGGAAATTACAAAGCAACACAGAAGTATTTTAAAAATGAGGTCAGAATTCTTCACTTGTTGCCAAAATATCATTAGTTATACATAGTCAGTGGCTATTTGCAAGGCTGATTATTATAAATCTACACGAAAGTGTCTGTATTCTGTGCCACTCTTGAATAATCAAAATCCAGAGTTTCAATAAGGGTGCTCCTCATTTACAAGGTTAATTCCTCCAATAATGATGTCTACATTCTCACACACATTTCAGAGCTGAGAATTTATTGCATAGGGCACAAACTCATTGGCTATGCTGTATAAATAACCTTATTAAGAATGCAGTGAGAGGATATACATTATATTCCTCTGGGTCAGAAGTGTAAACATAGCAAGAAAATGAGGCATTTACCACTAAGTAGCCAAACTGATTTATTTTACTCTGCCTTTTTCATTTTGAACCTTTTGAAGCACAGGTTGCCTGAGTACTCTGCCCTCATATAAGCATTCAGTTAGAAATTCTAGAGGGTGTAGAAACTGTCCTGGAGAACAAAGCCAGAAACTTTATATTAACCAAAACTAGGATTGAGAAAACGTTTTAGGTAAGGATAAATTGATAGTAAATTATTGTTGTTGGACAGTCGCTCAGTCGTGTCTGATTCTTTGTGACCCCATGGACTGCAGCATGCCAGGCATCTCTGTCCTTCACCATCTCCAGGAGTTTGCTCAAACTCATGTTCATTGAGTTGGTGATGCCATCTAACCATCTTGTCCTCTGTCATCCCCTTCTCCTCCTGCCTTTAATCTTTGCCAGCATCAGGGTCTTTCCTAACGAATCGGCTCTAAGCATCAGATGTGTAGAGTCAAAGTATTGGAGCCTCAGCTTCAATATCAGTCCTTCCAATTAATATTCAGGATTGATTTCCTTTATGATTGACTGGTTTGATCTCCTTGCAGTCCAAGGGACTCTCAAGACTCTTCTTCGGCATCACAGTTCAAAAGCACCAATTCTTCTGAACTCAGCCTTCTTTATGGTCCAATTCTCACATCCATACATGGCTACTGGAAAAACCATAGCTCTGACTAGACAGACCTTTGTTGGGAAAGTAATGTCTTTTAAAAAATATACTGTCTAGGTTTGTGCTTCTGCCTTTGTACTCCAGGAGTTTTTGTTAGGATTCCTTATTACATGACATAGAATTTCTCCTCGCATCTGTCAACAAAACTCAACTGATCTAGATCTAAGCAGTGACACAGCTCTAAGTAGAGACCAGACCTAAGATAGAGCATGACCCACTAACTCTTCAGTATCTCTTATATGTGATCCGTATTCCAATTCACCCACAAATGCCTTGATTAAAAAAAGTTTCTCTTTACTCTTCTGTCTAGAGATAGCACCCAGTGTAGTAGTTGCCAATAGGCAGAACTCTTTCAGCAAGTGATCTTCTGAGACATAAGGTCACATTTTATGTAACAGAAGGCGCCAAATCAGAGCTCTAGTCTCAGAGCCCTTCCCTCAAGGNTTCTTCTGTCTAGAGATAACACCCAGTGTAGTAGTTGCCAATAGGCAGAACTCTTTCAGCAAGTGATCTTCTGAGACATGAGGTCACATTTTATGTAACAGAAGGCGCCAAATCAGAGCTCTAGTCTCAGGGCCCTTCCCTCAAGGGCCACTTAGCTTTAGTAGTATATACTTCTTTTTGTCCTTCAATCAACAAAATATATATATATATTTTTTGNACTCTTCTGTCTAGAGATAGCACCCAGTGTAGTAGTTGCCAATAGGCAGAACTCTTTCAGCAAGTGATCTTCTGAGACATAAGGTCACATTTTATGTAACAGAAGGCGCCAAATCAGAGCTCTAGTCTCAGAGCCCTTCCCTCAAGGGCCACTTAGCTTTAGTAGTATATACTTCTTTTTGTCCTTCAATCAAAAAAAATTTTTTTTTTTTGGTATTTTTAGGAAGGCATCATTGTCTTTCAAGCTTGTAACACTCTGCTATAATATTTATTTACCTGAAAATGATAATGGCTGTAGATTGCTATTTTCTGCATTATGAATGTTGTAACTGGAGTAGACTCATGAGAAAAACATTTAGTAATATGCATCCATGCTCAGTTAGTCAGTCATGTCTGACTCTTTGTGACCCCATGGACTGTAGCCCGCCAGGGGGCTTTGTCCATGGGATTATCCAGGCAAGAAATACTGGGGTGGGTTGCCATTCCCTTCTCCAGGGATCTTTTGACACAGGGATTGAACCTGGGTCTCCTGCATTGCAGGCAGATTCTTTATCATCTAAGTCACTAGGGAATCCCATTTAGTATTATGGTGATTCCCAAATAGGTGTCATACTTATTTATCTTATAATCTGTCATACTTATTTATCTTATAATAAAATTTATTTAGCAAAAGAAAAATTTGTTAAATAAATACTTTGTCAAGATGTACTCATTTGTCTTACTCTCTAGTTTGGAGAGTAAGGATGGAGTACATTTCTCTTTTACCCAGCTCTTCAAGGTTTTTGACTTACCTGATCCTATTCACACTTGTCCAAAGATCAAGATGATTTCTCAGTTTTCATTATTACAAACCTCTGCCTGTGGAAGCAAAATGTTTACTTAAATGTTTAAGTTAAATCAGAGATCCATGTTTACTATCAATAAGATGAAGTCGCTCAGTTGTATCCGACTCTCTGTGACTCCATGGACTGGAACCTACTAGGCTTCTCCGTCCATGGGATTCTCCAGGCAAGAATACCGGAGTGGATTGCCATTTCCTTCTCCAGGGGATCTTCCCGACCCAGGGATCGAACCTAGGTCTCCCGCATTGGAGGCAGATGCTTTAACCTCTGAGCCACCAGGGAAGCAAAGAAAAATAACTAAGAGAAAATTTGGGGTTGTCTGGGTCACAGAAATTTTGGTGAAAGGAACAGGAATTTATAGTTTTAGGACTATGAACACATCTTCTAAGGATCTGCGGACTCAAAGCTAAAATATGTTAAATAAAATCTAAAGTAGTTTTCATTAATGTGTCACCTCCTTATTCATTGGAAACCAAGGACAGTTGACCTTTGAACAATGCAGGACCTAGGGATAACAACCCTCTGCTCGGTTGAAAATCTACCCTTTCTTATACATGGTTTGGTTCCCTATATCCAGATTCTGAATCCACAGATTCAACCAACTGCAGATCCATCAAGCAGTATTTACTTCTGGAAAAGAAGCTATGTGTAAGGGGATCTAAGCAGTTCAAACCTATGTTGTTCAAGGGTCAGCTGTAATATGTTTCACTTCATATGGCTTTTGTGGTTCTGACTTCTTTTCTAAACTTTTACTAGACTGCTCCATCAGTGTGAGGGAATAGATGCTCCCATTTCTGAATCTTTTTTTTTTTTTTTTGAAGTCTGAACTGTTGGTGAAATACAGTTTCTCTCTCTTTGTGTCTTGTTAAGCTTCTTTAAAAGGGGACTGAGTTGGCTACAACCCCACTACTGGACATATACCCTGAGAAAACCATAAGTGAAAAAGACACAAGTACCATAGCGTTCACTGCAGCATATTTACAATAGCTAGGACATGGAAGCAAACTGCATGTGCATTGACAGATGAATGGATAAAGAAGCGGTGGTACATATATACAATGAAATATTACTCAGCTATAAAAGTAACATATTTGAGTCAGTTCTAATGAGGTGGATGAACTTTAGAGTGAAGCCAGAAAAAGAATAACAAATATTGTATACTAATGCATATATATGGAGAAGGCAATGGCAACCCACTCCAGTACTTTTGCCTAGAAAATCCCATGGTTGGAGGAGCTTGGTGGGCTGCAGTCCATGGGGTCACTAAGAGTCAGACATGACCGAGTGACTTCTCTTTCACTTTTCACTTTCATGCATTGGAGAAGGAAATGGAAACCCATTCCAGTGTTCTCACCTGGAGAATCCCAGGGACAGTGGAGCCTTGTGGGCTGCTGTCTATGGGCTCACACATAGTCAGACATGACTGAAGTGACTTAGCAGCAGCAGCAATGCATATATATGGAATCTAGAAAGATGGTACTGATGAATCTATTTTCAGGGCAGTAATGGAGATGCAGACATAGAGAAGAGACTCATGGACACAGCAAGCGGAGGTGAAAGAGAGGTTGGGATGAATAGGTAGAGTAGCTTGGAAACATTTACACCACCATATGTAAAATAGATTAGGCAGTAGGAATTTGCTCTATGATTCAGGGAGTTCAAACTGGGGCTTTGTGACAACCTAGAGAGGTGGGATTAGAGAAGGCAGTTGTACCCCACTCCAGTACTCTTGCCTGGAAAATCCCATGGATGGAGGAGCCTAGTGGGCTGCCATCTGTGGGGTCACACAGAGTTGGACACAACTGAAGGGATGAAGCAGCAGCAGCAGCAGCAGAGAGGTGGGATTGGGTGGGAGGAAGGAAAAAGAGGGAGGGGGCATATGTACACTTATGACTGACTCATGTTGATATATGGCAGAAAGTAACACAATATTGTAAAGCAATTATCCTTCAATTAAAAATACATAAGTTTAAATGTTAAAAAAAAAAAAAGAGCTCTGGGTTGGCAATGAGAAGGTATGGACTCCATTTTTACCCTGGTATAACTAGTCCAATGGTCATGTTGGGTAGTTACTCCTTGTGGGCCTCAGTTTTCTCTTTGTCAAATTAAAGGGTTAGGCTAATAATTTTTGTGATTTCTTCTAACTCTAAATTTCTCTACTCCACACACTTTTAAAAAAATATTTTAATCCTATTTAATTATAAGATATTCGTTAATGATGATCAATTGTCCCCTCACTTTAAAAATACTAGAACTGTGGCCTAGAACTCTAAGTCTATAATGGGATCTGACAAAAACACCTAGCTTTCTAACATCCATGGGTTGCTTTTATAATTAATGTAATCAGAGGCGGTAGTCATGGAGTTGTACTTTGTGGCTCTCTCCTCAAGAAAGTATTTTCAGTTAGATGAGCACCTCCAACAGCAGGACCTCAGGAAACCTCTTCATGTTTGATCTGAGGCACTTCTTTCCTGGTGATCCTCTGTACCCCACCAAAGATACCTCTCCAAACTGCCATCTTTGCTCTGGACCTTCCCATCACACTCTGAGGCTTTCTTTGCCCATTTCTTCTCTCTCTCTCTACTTCCCTGTCCTTAGTGTTGGACTTGTCTTGTGCCTGAAACTTTTCCTGATCTCTTCTGCTTCTTCCTCTTGTCTTTCACAGGCAATGTCCAGCCCTAACCCCCAACCTCAGCAGACTCCTTGCTCTCCTCACTTCACCTCAGCACCTCCTCCAGAGAACCTGAACTGACACATCAGGGAACCCATGCTGCCTTAGAAGTAATAACATATATGCCAAGAGATACATTTTCAGGTTTACTTGAGAGGGGCCCTTTGGGTTTTGCTTATTTTTTACTGAAGTATACTTGGTTTAAAATATTGTGTTAGTTTCAAGTGTACAGCAAAGTGACATATATACATATATGTCATATATATACATATATATATATGTCAGATTCTTTTCCATTTTAGGTTATTGTAATACATTCAATGTAGTTCCCTGTGGTATACAGTTAGTCCTTGTCATTTGTATATTATATATTGGGTTAGCCAAAAAGTTTGTTTGAGCTTTTTCTGTAGTATATTACAGAAAAACCTGAAGAAACTTTTGGGCAAACCCAATGTTTAGTAGTGTGTGTTTGTTAATCCCACACTCCTAATTTATCTGTCTTCCCTTCCCACCTTAACTTTTTGGTAACCTAAAGTTTATTTTTCATGTCTGTGAGTCTATTTCTCTTTTGTCAATAAATTCATTTTTTCTTTTTTAGATTTCATATATAAGGGATATAGTATAACATTTGTCTTTCTCTGTCTGATTTACTTCACTTAGTATGATAATCTCTAGTTCCATCCATGTTGCTGCAAATGGCATTATTTCATTTATTTTATAGCTGAATTATACTCTATTGTATATATCGCATCTTTATCCATCTATGATGGACATTTACCTTCTCCTCAAATCCTGGGTAATTTCAGCTGACTTTGATAACAATTTAAAAATACTTACTGGATTCAAAAGTGCTTAAAGAAGAAACAATTTTTACTCTAACCTATGGTTTAAATTATTTCAAGTTTAAAGAGAATGCCTTATTAATTCTAGCCATACTTGAATCCACCACAATAATTCAGAACTCATTTTTTTCTTTGAATGAAAGCTTCAAGAATTACATTCGTCAAGTATTTATGCCATCAATATCTTTGTTTTGTTTCTACAATGATATGATCAACTTGAACAAATAGTGCAAGTATTATCAGAAATAAGGGCTCAGTATCAACTCCCCCAAAATGAAAATGATTGTTTTCTGAAGATCTCTTTCAATATTCAAGTGTATGATGCTTACTAAGTCTAGTCTGCAGATTCTGCTTAGTGTATTTTGGAAGTAACTCATCTTGCAATGCCATTAAGGTATAGTCTTCCTCAAATTTAAATTGTTGTCAGCACTCATGATAGAGATCGGGAATTTTTAAAGTATACTCTTAAAAATTTCCACTTAACTTATGATACATAACTCTGAGAACTAATTGTGTTTTTGTTCAGAGCTCTGGAAGAACTAAAGTTGCTTTAGTTCAGTCCTTTTCATCTCAGCTGCTGTGCAGCTGGGCAGAAATACAGATAAATTATTCAATCTTTATATATAATATAAATTTAATTAAGTACACAGCCAGTAGCTAAGTCATAAGGAAATCAGTTTGTTAAGAAAACCCAAAAAGTCTTCATTTCAGACATTTATGAAAAATCTCAATTTTCAAAGATATGTTACATATACTACACTTTAGCAGGTCATCTGTGAAAAACAATTATTTTTCAAGGTTTTTAATCTCCCCTTCATTTTAAGCCAAGTCAGTTGAAAGCTACTCAATCTAGTTCTCCAAAAGTTGTTGCTTCAGTGATTAATACATTTATTCATTCTTCTGGTACTATTGATATCCTATTAGGAGCTCTTTCAGGAATGAGTTGTAAATCTAACAAAGATTCTGAACTCATGGACCACTCTGAGTAATGTGAATACCCAATATCAAACGATGAGAACTGTAAAAGAATAAAGGCAATATTAGGGTTTTTTTATACTATTTTTATTAATATTACCCTGAAAGCCAGCATGAGGTTTCTGGAGCAGAGAACATTTACCACTACTTATTTATAGCAATTAATAATGTGTTGTTTCCTTTGTATTATGTGGACCTCCCTCCAGGGCAATGCTGTAAGAGCCAGATGCTACTCCATTTACACACTGGTTCTGAATTGTAGGTGAATAAGCCCTCCACTCCCCATCAAAAAAAAAAAAAAAAAGAATATGGCATTTATATAGGAGGAAGGGGCAGCTGTCTTCCTTCCTCTTTTGAGAGAGTTTCCTTGAAAAAGTAATGGGGAGAATCCTAGGCCCTCACTTTTTGAAATGTCTCTATAGTCCTGAGTCTCAACTCCCCTTGAAATGTAAACATGTTCCTCTGGAAAGTAAAGCTGTCTGGGCTTCTTATTATTTATTCAATCATAAATTACCTTCTAAGNTTGAAAAAGTAATGGGGAGAATCCTAGGCCCTCACTTTTTGAAATGTCTCTATAGTCCTGAGTCTCAACTCCCCTTGAAATGTAAACATGTTCCTCTGGAAAGTAAAGCTGTCTGGGCTTCTTATTATTTATTCAATCATAAATTACCTTCTAAGGGATGCATTGAAGCCCAGGATCCAAGTTTCAAAAAAAAAGAAAAACACCAATACAGTATACTGACACATATATATGTAATTTAGGAACATAGTAATTATGACCCTGTAAGTGAGACAATATAGGAGACACAAAAGTATAGAACGGACTTTTGACATCTGGGGGAGAGGGGGAGCGTGGGATGATTTGGGAGAATGACACTGAAACATGTATACTATCATATAAGAAATGAAGCGCCAGTCTATGTTCAATGCAGAATACAGGATGCTNATCAAGAGGCTCTTTAGTTCTTCTTCACTTTCTGCCATAAGGGTGGTGTCATCTGCATATCTGAGGTCGTTGATATTTCTCCTGGCAATCTTGATTCCAACTTGTGTTTCTTGCAGTCCAGCGTTTCTCATGATGTACTCTGCATATAAATTAAACAAGCAGGGTGACAATATACGGAATTCATGACATCTGTATAAAACTCATTTTCCAGATTACTGATTAAATTCTTAAAGGCAATAGTTTTAGTGTTAATTTCATGTTTTGTGATTTGTAGAGTTCCTCATTCAGTGCGCATTGTTTCCTTTTCCAACTTGATTGTACATTGACTTTATCGAACATTAGTAGGTGGGACCATTGACACAGTCTGATTTTTGGCATCTGTATTTACCAGTGCATTACCACTGTGAAGACATTTTAATTTTTATATTCAGATAATGAGTAGATATTTGCTTACAGAGTTGTTGAGAATCAGTATTTAAATGCATGCATTTCTTTACTTTTGTCTTTATGTTGCCATACAGATTATTATTAAAGTTGTAATAATTTTTCATCTCACAGTCTTTATTTAAAGCTGAAATTCAGAACATGATGGAACTATCTTAAAAAATTAGAGAGATACTAAAAAATGTATATGTGCCTTCAATGTAACAGATTGCTAGGTACTACAATGTTTCATCTGTACACACACAAAATATTAGATCACTCAGTCAGTTTCTAAAGCTTGTTAGGCTCCTGATGGTACGAATGAAGTGAACTTTCAGCACCCTAACACTGAGCTTCAGAAATGGTGAAAGCAGAAAGCCACTTAGAGTGTAATCCCCTCTCTATTAAGAATTCTTTTGGAGAAAGAAGAGTTGCTGTTTGGAATCTACAAGTGCATAGGAAACCTGTTGAGTGAAAATTGGCCCAGGTGTCTGAGTCCTGAATGGATTCCTTGTTCGTGAAAGTTTTGCTGGACATGCTTGCTTCAGAAAGAGGGTGGTAGTGGGTGGTGGGAAGAGGAGTCAGTTAAGAATACGAATAGATTTCTGTGACATTTCAAAATGTAAGAACTTTCACCTTCCAAAATATTTGTTGGGCAAAAGGGAAAGAATTATTTGACCTAATCATTTTTTTTAAAAAATAGAGGTTAACATATGTTTTAGGAAATAGTTTTCAAAAGACCTCAGATCCTAAGGAAGAATTGTGTTCATTTGCAAAATACTCTTTCAATGTCCTTAATACATCCATCTATGTTCTTTGTGGGAAAGGAATACATTGTACGTTGGGTTCAAATAACACAAGTGTAGTTTTACATAGACTACACATTTAATGATGGGATACAAAGATGGGAGCTGGAAGCACATTTGATTATACTTGTCCAAAGCTCAGAGAAGAGAAAGAATTCTGCCTAGCAGAATTAGCAGATGATCTAAATCTCCTTTGGGTATGTGGGCTCAATTCAATACTGGTTTGAGACTATTCATTCAAAGACTTTAGTCTCTCCTGAGTATTTAATAAGCTAGGTAAGANAGTCTTTGCCTAGCAGAATTAGCAGATGATCTAAATCTCCTTTGGGTATGTGGGCTCAATTCAATACTGGTTTGAGACTATTCATTCAAAGACTTTAGTCTCTCCTGAGTATTTAATAAGCTAGGTAAGAATAATCTGTGTCATTCAATTTGAGCATAATAATTTGTCTAGTGTGATTCAAAAGAGTTATTAACATAGCTTTTTATCCTTGGGAAAAACAATAGTAACATGGTGTGCAACAGTCACATTAGCTATAGCTGATGTAGACCATTTTCACAGAAAGCTGAATAACTCTTACATTAATCTGACTTCAAAAACTAGCTTTGATGAAGCAAGCATGATTGTATCCTCTGTATATGAGGTAAATCTGGGCAGATAGTGTTACACACAGAGTTAAGCCTCCAAAAGAATCATTCAGCCAAGAATAATAAGTTGACTGTAGTAAGTTAAATTTAATTATGAATAAATATAATTTTCTTTATTTTGAGTGCAGGCAAATAAAAACTTCTGAGAAAAAACATCATATAAAGTAATGAAATAAGGCAGATACAATTTAGCAGTAATATGTATAAAATTAATTACTATATATGTCAGGATTCTCTAAAGAAACAGAACCAAAAGTAGAGTATATACTTTTTCTTTTACTCAGCTCTCTTTCCTTAAATATGTATTTACATATATGTTTAATGTTTGCTGTATGGAGAGAGGTTAGAAGGTAGAACATTTAAAAGCTTTTAAAAAAATTGATGAAGAAAAATTGATTATTTTTCCATTCATGAAGTTCAGGGAGTGAAGACTTTTCCGTATATACTGTTTTTCATCCTTAATTTACATGTTTCTGAAGGTCAAAACCATAGGTTTAAAAAAAATGTAGAAAAACCTAATTTTGCTCTCTTTCTCAGCCTCTGTTTTTAGGATAATGTTACAAAATACTTTCCTGAATGTGACAAAAATGTATGATGTTATGACCAATCTGCTTTGAAATGATTATCATAAAATTAACATCAAGATAGTGCCTGGGGTATATCATTTTTCCTCTTTACGGTGGTGTGTTTTATATGATAAAAATATGTACCTGAAACTGTGATTTTGGACTTCAAGGACATTCAGTATTATGAATGCATAAATGGGTATAGGAAATTCACTCTGTGACATAGGAAAACTCCACTACTGCTAATTGGGCACTACCGTCTAAAAAGAACAAGATTTTAACAGGAGAGTGTCTTATATTTTTATAGTAAGAAATTTGACTCTTCTGACTTCTAGACAAGGTTGCAAACCTGTAGCTCAAAGATTTAAATAAGGAAATATTCAGTACAAATATTTGCAAATGATTTAAAAGCATGAGAAAGCACATAAAATTTGGATATTACTCCTTTCCAGATTTGTAATGGTATTCAACAAAAATATTGATCTACCTACTCTTTTCTTGAAAAAGAAAAAAAACTGGGATGTCTGGCAAAATTGAGTAATGTATTCCTGTATGGCAAGTTTCCTGAAAGAGTGCAACCATTGCTGCCTTGAGGAGAGCTTTGTGCCCTTTCATTTGACAAAGTTCCAGTTTCCCACTCAATGTGCCCATGTGCCCATTCACCAAGTGGCTCACATCACTTATACATTACCTTTCAGCCCTCTTTGCAGTTAGTCTTTGCAGTTTGTTTCCTGTCTTAGCAGTAATGCTCACAGTTTAACTAAAGAGTTCAAAACAGACTCCCACCATCCTCGAATGTGTATTGAACAATTGCAGTATGTGCCTAGCTTAGACATTTCTTAGAATCCATAGTTTTAAAAGTAATAGGCCCATCTTATGACAATAATGATATGATTAGAACAATTTTTCCTACCATTATGTGGCTTTCAACATAGATTTGCTGGAAATACAAACCACAGTTTCTGTGCTTTTATTGGCAAATAGGACAGTACTGGTAAACTGATACAGTAATTGTACTTTGATAGTCATCAGCACTGCAATTTACAGTTATTATAAATTTAATGCTTTTGATTAGGCATTTCCAGAAATGAGTGTGCCTAAGTAATCTAAGTATCAAGGAAATGCCTTATAAATCTAAGAATAATTTAAAAGCTTTCCTAAAGTTAATCGGACACCAATAAAGCTATTTCTGGATTTGATCTTTTGTAAATAAACAACCCAAGAAATTGTAGTACTATAAATATTGTAGTAATTATGAACTCTTAATTGAAAGTGTCTAGAATATATCAGTAAATCTTGTATGTAAGGGAAATCTCTAAAAATACCTGAAAAAACAGAGATTTAAATATCATGTGATATAGACCAAGAAGGTAGCAGTATCTCCACTGATGGTCTTAAAATAATAACTTCAACATTCCTTTAAAGACATTTTCCCTTTTTGTGGTACAATACAATAAAGCTTTAGTGTGGCCTTGTAGCTGCTTGCTAACTTAACCAGAAATTTACATTGATCAAGAAGTAAGGCTAATTTATTTGGCTTTTAGACTTTTGAGATTAGAAATATTTCGTTAAATTACTTGTTGAGTTGGGAAATTGATTGCACTTATGTGTAAAGCTTGTTTGGGTCCTCTTTCAAGTGTGACTGAATCTGTATTTATAATCTATAATGTTGCATGGCCTGAAATCCCATTAGGACATAGAGCTACAGCAGCTTTTGTTAGTACCTGAGAAACCTGTTACAACTCCCACAGTCCAGCTCTATAGTAAGAAAACTGCTAGGGTGCATCTCTGAGATGCCTACATGCCAATTGAAAATGAATAGTAAAGGAAATTTGTGCAGCATACTCTCTGATGTCAAAAACTATTTTCTGACTGCTGGATTAATTGATTGTATATCAAGAAAAGTTTAAAAATTAATGTGGGGGCTTTCTGGTGGTCCAGTGATTAAGACTCTGCACTTCCACTGCAGGGAGCCCAGGTTCCATCCCTGGATGGGTAATTGAGATTCCACATGCCCCACCATGCAGCCAGAAAATAAGCAGTCAGTGTATGTGTACACATATTTTTATGAGGGGTCATTTATATGCGATCAAGTCCATCTTAAAACAAAAAATAACTGTGAAAATGAGACTAAACATCAAACTTCATCAAGCATAGAGGTTATCACACAAAATTCTTACTTTATAATACAGTGCTGTAGTGGGAAGCTAGAACTTTAATAGCAAATTATGTTAAAACTAGTCTTATTTACCTTTTCCTTTAACTTTGAGAAAAACATATTTTTCCTACTTTCAAATACTTCTGTAATTCATCACTGTCTTTCTTCATTCATTCATTTATTCAAAATATATTATTGAGTGCCTCATATAGGCCAGGCTTTCTTCTCAGTACTAGAGAAGCACTGGGGAACAAGAAGAACCCTCAGCAGGGATTGCATTCAGGTATGTGTCTGGAGGGAGAAGACTTATCAATAAGTTATGAATTTATTTTAGAAAATAAGTGCTATAAAACTGGATAAGATAGAATCATCCAGGAAGCAATTGTATAATACATAGCAAAGCACAGACAGCACACAGTGAGCCCTGGAGGCAGTTCCATTGCTGAGAGAACTTTGTGAGACTATAGTGGAAATCAACCTTTGTCCTGTCCTTTCCTCAGTACACAAAGTGCTGGTGAACATCAACATCATCATTCTAGGTTTGATTCTAGACAAACCAAAGAAGACAAAAATCTCACCTTCATGCCGCATATTGGAAAGATGTTTTTATTAAATAACAGGAAGAATGCAGCTCTTCTGTAAGCAAGGTCCTAGAACATCGACTTATTAACTGGGCACTGTTATTGCTCTATGTGACAAGGGAGTCATTTTACTTTCATTTTTCAGCTGGAGGAATTCAGTCATTGAGATTTTAGTTATATAATCTTTAAAGGAAGTTTGGAAAGAGCCATCTAGTTTGAGGAAACAGTTATGAATCAGGATGCCTCCATAATCTAAATTCAGCCTTTTTAGGAACTAAAGGGTATTGGTCACGTCCTCTGATTATGAAACATTAAGTAAGCCCTTTTCTGGACAGGATGAGTCAGATTTCCACTTCTGGTGCTATCAGATACTGATGAATATTTTATAAGGCTAAAATTATTCTTTGATACAAGCATATACTACGTGGACAACTAAGTATATTTTCAACCAAGTCTCACAGATTGTAAGACAGGAAATCCCGTTAATAAAAGGTTCAGAGTTTTCAAACAACTGGTAAAATTTCCCCTTGGACATCTGTAGAACATACAACATTGCTGCTCATTGTGTTTTTAAAGCAAAGTAGTAACAAATAATGTCAGCCACTTCATCTTAACTATTTTATATCTTCCTTGCTGAAAACCTCTAATGGAATTACTATCTTTTTAGCTAACCAACTAATGGTAATGGTATTCAATATTTATGAAATGCTCATTTTCAAATAGGATAGAAGCTACTGTTGTATTTTTTTTTTGCTATAAATGACAGAATTTATTAATTGCTACTTGAACATGTTGCATTTCTATTTAACTTTTAAAATAGTAGAAACCATGGCAGAAACCATGGCATTCAAAGTAAAACCTGAAACGTTGCTTGAAAACATCGAGCTGAAAAGTTTCTTTATAAAGTAAAATAGCCTTTGGAGAATAAAGCTGCAGTTCTGTCAACATAATTAGGGTGAGTTCAGTTCAGTTCAGTCACTCAGTCGTGTCCGACTCTTCGCAACCCCATGAATCGCAGCATGCCGGGCCTCCCTGTCCATCACCAACTCCCAAAGTTCACCCAAATTCATGTCCATTGACTCAATGATGCCATCTAGCCATCTCATCCTCTGTTGTTCCCTTCTCCTCCTGCCTCCAATCCCTCTCAGCATCAGGGTCTTTTCCAACTTTTCGCATGAGTTGGCCAAAGTATTGGAGTTTTAGCTTTAACATCAGTCCTTCCAAAGAACACCCAGGACTGATCTCCTTTAGAATGGACTGGTTGGATCTCCTTGCAGTCCAAGGGGCTCTCAAGAGTCTTCTCCAATACCACAGTTCAGCATAATTAGGCCTAAAAAGAGGTTTCTTAGAATCATTTTTATGTTTTAAACAAACAAACAAAAAAATACAATGAATTTTATATTGAAGGGATTCAAAAAAGTGGTAGATTCATGTACTTCATATTTGCTCATGAGTAGAATAGTATTATAACTATGCTTGTTTATGGAGTTGACACCTCCCTGAAAAACATGAACCCAAATGTGTTAGGTATAGAAAGCACCAAACCCTTTTTCAATATTAAATAGGAGATAGAAGGCAATGTAAAAAGCCCCTGGCTATTTTTTTTTAAGTGGTTATATTAGCTTTAAATTCACTCACCATTTAGGGAAAGAGGTTGGTTTAGGGGATTTACTAGAAATCTTAAAAGGCTGAACTGTTGGATTTTAATCTCAGTTCACAGAAGCTATAGGCAACTTGCCTCTATCACAGAGGCAACTGAGAATGTAAATGTTGAAGTACCTTGAGCCAATTGAATAAAGTAAAATTTTATAAAGGTATGAGCTAGTGGTACTACTGATAAGATAATGTGATTTTTCAGGATAGCCATTATTATTTAATAGCCTAGGGAATAATATAAATCTATACAATGGGCTCCAATCTAGCTCACAGTCATTCCTAAACACAGTAGTACATGAAGAAAAGCTTTACTCTGATCAAAATATTTCGAAAAACTTTAACTGTGGCACCCAAGACTCAGGTTCCCACTTTTTACTCAAGGAGAAATATAATAACTATTGGGGTGAAATACTTAGATGAAGTCCAAACCCATCCCAAGGCTCCAAAGCCTGGTGGAGGCCTCTAACCAAAAGCAGAGAATATGAAGCAGGTTCAGTGTCTATTTCTTTATTCATAATTAGTTCCTATTGGGTTTTTTGCATTGATGGCTTCTTAGTCATTATTATCCCAGTCAAACCAGCTTTCACTATGATATTCCATATCCCATTTTCAACGCTGCATGAAATATAGTATTGAAAGGACCAGGCATCTTTCACAAAGCACAACAGGACATTGATAACCATGCAGATTAACTCCCAATCCAGTCTCAGGTCTTGTTTCTTACTTTATGATTTTTTTTCTAGACCAGCAGACTTTCCCTCATCAGGCTGACGATGGTTTGCTTCATGCATACCACTCGAGACTTCTCTATAGTATAAAATAGAAGATCAAAAGCAGGTAGAAAAAAAGGAGGAATGAAATGAAAATTGAAAGAGATATAGTTGGAAGGAAACAAAAGTTTGTAAAAGATGAGCTCAAGTTTCATGTTGGTGATGATTAGTCTTGTAAAACCTTCTGGGGCTTGTGGAAACATTTGCTTGTCTAAAAATCCAGTTTTTTTTTTTTTTTTTAGACTTCTCATAATGAGCAGCTCTTCTCCCATTTGAAGGATACAGTCTTTTCTGAATAAGTGTGGTAGGGCCAGGGATTTGAGCACTCAGCCACACGCCACAGAGCCAGGCACATGGAAGACAGCTGATTCCACAGATCCGAGGACTTGGGTAAGTGCCTAGCACTTAAGCCACCTAATGTGACTGCAAATGTTCCCCTTTTAATAAGCATGGAAAATTCATTTTAATTTAATAGTGTTTTATGATACAAGAAAGCCTCTAGTAAAACTCTTCTGATAGTGTGATTCCAAGGACGGGTAGAAGCTAGACTGGGAATTAAATGTACCAAAAGGAAAAACATCTTCCCATATTTGGGAGCAGAAAGATAGAAACAAAACTTTATTTTGTGAACTATAGTCCCATGCATCCGAAATATTTTGATTAAATTTGTAGAAAGAACTGACACTTTAGGAAACTTCTTCAATTCCAACATTAGAGATTCAGGTCAAATGTTGGACAGGTTTTGCCACACTATTCCAGGCTTGAGTCCTATACAAGGTCCACCAACAATTGGCTTCAGCCCACAGATGTTCCATTAAAAGAAACATGCAGGCAATTTCCATTTGAGATTTCTTATCTGAGTTCTATCATACCACAAAATGTTGGCTGAATATGGCATCATCGCTCATTACAAAGATGATATGATAGTTGAAAATAATTATGATCTATTTTTTAAATGAAAATTATTTCAACTATATGATAGTTGAAAATAATTATGATCTATTTTTTAAATGAAAATTATTTTAAATACTATTTTACCTAGTATTGTTAGAATTGACATGGAATCTCACATAATCTGGGAATAGTCATCCGTGACTTAGAGGGAATGCTGTGATTTCCATTTCTTGGGTGATCTCTAAGGCTCCTTCTTTCCAAGATTGCCTTTGGTAAAACCAGTTGTTTGGGGTGTTAATAAAGAGACCTCACTTAGATTCCAGGGTTGGAGATAACAATCTTTTTGGTTTTCAGGACATTACTTGTTTTGCTACTCTAAATTAGTTTCTCATAATTCATTTTAAGGGCCAAAGAAAAATAATTCTAAACTGTTTGTTTAAATAAACTTGGTAGCAAAACAAAGGAGCTGATTTTAGTTAAAACCTTAATATTTCTTTTAATACAGAATAGAAAATACTTCTTTATTATGCTTTCTTATGAGGCACATATTAGAACTATTATTTGAACCATTGCTCCTAGTTATACATTTTTTAATGTCCCTAAATGAATTTTGATTTTTCTTCACTGCTTGTTATAATGGTTAGAAGAATATATGTCTCTATGTCCATTTTCTTTAGAAATTTTCAGCAATGTCCTGAAAATCAAATATAGTCATCATTCAGTTCAGTTCAGTTCAGTCGCTCAGTTGTGTCTGACTCTTTGTGACTCCATGGACTGCAGAACATCAGGCTTCAGTTAATAGTCATATAATGTAGTAGCGAGATCATGTAAAATATTAAAACAAATTCTACATTCCTTTTAAAACATATAAAAGTTTTGCCCCCTCTTTAAAGAAGCCCTATAATAATGTGAGAAGATAACAAAAATTGAATTTTTCTGCAAGGAAATCTTATTTTAAAGGTAACTTTTGTTACCTTTAAAGAGACACAGAGGTATAGAATGGACTTTTGGCCTCTGAGGGAGAGGGAGAGGGTGGAATGATTTGGGAGAATGGCACTGAAACATGTATGCTATCATATAAGAAATGAAGTGCCAGTCTATGTTCAATACAGGCTACAGGATGTTTGGGGCTGGTGTACGGGATGATCCAGGGAGATGGTGTGGGGTGTGGGGTGGGAGGTGTGAGGGGGATTCGGCATTGGGAGATCGTGTACACCTGTGGCTGATTCATGTCAATGTATGGCAAAACCAATACAGTTTTGTAAAGTAGAATAAAGTATTTAAAAAAATAAAAAAATAAAGATAACTTTTGAACTATGAGCAGATGCTCAGACAATTATCTATTTAGTTAAGGTATCAAAGAGAATTACTGACAATTTATGCTTCTGTAGCTTTTTCAAAAGCTTGAATAGTGTTAAGTTCATTAGGAGAGAATGATAAACCTACACATCATTTAAACACCTATTAGCAGTATTGCTTGCAAGGAATTTAACTTTTTGGTTAATTTACCAAATTCATGTGCTTTTTCTTTTCCTGTATTTAAGCTGGAATGTAAACTGAGTCAAGAATAAAAATTAAACTTGATCTGGATTGTTATGTTTTGCCTTCATTACAAAATGGAAAACCTTGAAAGCAGGAATAACAGCTTCACTATGATAAAGTTAATATTAGCCTGAGTTTACAGATTCAGAGTCATTGATGACTGTTATTAGATATCTTGTTATTTTACTTCAAGTGGGGAAATATAGGAATTTCAGACTCTAAAGACTTCAGTGATGAGGTAAAAGAAAAAAAAAAAAGGTATGCCTCTAAAAAGTAAATGGTCAATTCCCTAGTTCAGTAGTAGTTTTCCAAATATTGGAAGAACATTGTAGTAAGTATTTGGTGGTAAAGAACCCACTTGCAAATTCAGGAGATATAAGAGACTCAGGTTGATTTCTGGGTCAGGAAGATCCCCTGGAGGAGGAAATGGCAACCCACTCCAGTATTTTTGCCTGGAGAATCTCATCGACAGAGTTGCCTGCTGGGCTATAGTCCATGGGGTCACAGAGTCTTACACGACTGAAGTCACTTAGCTTACAACGGCCTTTAACCAAGGTTTACAGAAAAAACATGTTATTGAGAAAACAATATTGGCTGAAAGAAATCCCCTTAGAAATGCACTGTGTCTTATTTGATAGATTTACATGTTGTGAGTATGATATCCNCCACTTAGCATACAACGGCCTTTAACCAAGGTTTACAGAAGAAACATGTTATTGAGAAAACAATATTGGCTGAAAGAAATCCCCTTAGAAATGCACTGTGTCTTATTTGATAGATTTACATGTTGTGAGTATGATATCCATATACTAATTATTAAAGCAGGATCTCTAAGCTCTGTTTAAAGGGTAGACAGTGAGTATTTTAGTCTTTTTGGTTTCAGTCATGGCTACTCAAATTTGATATGGTAACCTTAGAAAAATACTTACGCAAGTGAGTGTAGTGATATTTCAATAACATTTCATTTGCAGACAATGGAATATTTTTAAACATTTTTGGCCAAACTGCACCTTGGTTTGGGTCTTAGTTCTCTGATCAGGGATCAAACTCTTGCCTCCTGCAGTGGAAGCACAATCTTAAGAACTGGACAACCAGAGAATTGCAAAAATTTTAGAATTTTAAAATTTCATATAATTTTGGCTTTTCATGAAATGAAAGAAATGAAAGATTTTTTCAATCATTTAAAAATGTGTACACTCATGGCGGATTCATGTTGATGTATGGCAAAACCAATACAATATTGTAAAGTAA
Source organism: Raphicerus campestris (assembly GCA_006410735.1). Lineage (NCBI taxonomy): Eukaryota > Metazoa > Chordata > Mammalia > Artiodactyla > Bovidae > Raphicerus > Raphicerus campestris. The sequence goes on from SJYW01012779.1 coordinate 30,533, forward strand.
AAAAAAAAAAAATTAT
>SJYW01012779.1:37159-51370 GCA_006410735.1 Raphicerus campestris
CTTAAATTTTGTTTAAGACTCAGTGCAGCCAATTATTTATTTATTTATATTTACAAGTAAATACTTTTTTATTTTTTAATATAAATTTATTATTTTAATTGGAGGCTAATTACTTTACAATATTGAATTGATTTTGCTGTACATTGACATGAATCTGTCACAGATGTACATCTGTTCCCCATCCTGAACCCCCTCCCACATCCCTCCCCATCCCATCCCTCTGGGTCATCCCCGTGCACCAGCCCCAAGCATCCTGGATCATGCGTCGAACCTGGACTGGCGATTCATTTCACATATGATAAATACACATTTTAATGCCATTCTCCCAAATCATCTCACCCTCTCCCTTTCCCTCTTCCACAGAATCCAAAAAGACTGTTCTATGGGCTTTTTAAAAGTGACAAAGTCATATAGAGAACCAACTTAGCAAAGTTAAATTTAGATTAATATGACATTTTGTTATTTCTATTGCTGTGTATGTGAAAAATTCAGATACTGGATACACAAAATATTTTTGCTTGTTTAAAAGGTAACTGAGACCAAATTAAAATGTCAGTGGCTTTATATGTTATGTTAAGATTTTCTTTAAAATGAGGTTAACTTTAAACTTTCAATAATATTATAGTTACTTAATATGAAATCAAATCACTAGATAGAATAAGACATTTGACATTTATTGTCAAAATGTAGATTTTAAAATATGATATTTGTTTAAATATGCTTATCTAATAAATAGCCAGTGTTCATATAACCACATTCTTAGTGGAACATACCATCATTAAACTACTGAATGAAAATTTTTTATACATTACATTAACTATACTTTCAAATTAAGCCATTTTCCTCTAGGTAAGATATACTATGGAATTGGAAAGAAAAAAAAAAAAAACATGGCTAACTTTTCTTTCTGCTTCAAATGTAATTAATAATACTTTGGATATAAGAAATTAAAATATTTGATAGTTTTAAAAATACTAATCTTCTAGAAATTTTAAATTATTATCACAAAATACATTAAAAAAACTTACCTTTATTTGTGTACTATGTATTTTTGTGCTCATGTGGTTGAATTCTGGCACAGCAACTCTATTTAAGAACTTATTCTGAATAAGTATTTAAAATTAAAGTATATATATCTGCATTTTAAAATTCCTTACTTTATCAATTCTATCATAGAATGTGTTCCATCAATGATAGTGGAGTGAAAGGAGACTTATGAAGGGACTATAATTAACTTTGGTGGGTTTTAGTTTGTAAAAATTTAAAAGCTTGGAAATATTATTTACAAGACATAAAGGTATTAGATGAACTTTTTTTTAAAGGTGAAGTAGTTAACTAAAGCTATTCAAAGAACATAAAAATGCTAGCTGAGTGTTTTTTAAAAAAACCCTGAAATCAGGTAACTAAATTCAATCAATTTTTACTCTAAGTTTCATATACTTAGGTGTAATTTCAAATCAGAGTTCTAGACCTAAAATCTCATTTAAAAAAAATTCAGTTCAGTTGCTGAGTCACGTCCAACTCTTTGGACTTCAGCATTCCAGACTTCCCTGTCCATTATGAACTCCCAGAGCCTACTCAAACTCATATCTATTGAGTTGATGATGCCATAAAACCATCTCATTCTCTGTCGTCCCCTTCTCCTCTTGCCTTCAATCTTTCCCAGCATGAGAGTCTTTTCTAAAGAGTCAATTCTTCACATCAGGTGGCCAAAGTATTGGAGTTTCAGCTTTGACATCAGTCCTTCCAATAAATTTTCAAGACTGATTTCCTTTAGGATGGACTGGTTGTATATCCTTGCAGTCCAAGGGACTCTCAAGAGTCTTCTCCAACAACCACAGTTCAAAAGCATCAATTCTTCGGCACTCAGCTTTCTTCACAATCCAACTCTCACATCCATACATGACTACTGGAAAAACCATAGTTGATTAGATGGACATTTGTTGGCAAAGTAATGTCTCTGCTTTTTAATATGTTGTCTAANATCTTCGGCGCTCAGCTTTCTTCACAATCCAACTCTCACATCCATACATGACTACTGGAAAAACCATAGCTTGATTAGATGGACATTTGTTGGCAAAGTAATGTCTCTGCTTTTTAATATGTTGTCTAAATTGGTCATAACTTTGCTTCCAAGGAGTCAACATCTTTTAATTTCATGGCTGCAGTCACCATCTACAGTGATTTTGGAGACCCCAAAATAAAATCTGTCACTGTTTCCATTGCTTCCCCATCTATTTGCCATGAAATGATGGGACCAGATGCCATGACTGTAGTTTTCTAAATGTTGAGTTTTAAGCCAACTTTTTCACTCTCCTCTTTCACTTTCATCAAGAGACTCTGTAGTTCTTCACTTTCTGCCATAAGGGTGGTGTTATCTGCATATCTGAGATTATTGATATTTCTCCCTACAGTCTTGATTCCAGCTTGTGCTTCATCCACCCCAGCATTTCTAATGATGTACTCTGCATAGAAGTTAAATAAGCAGGGTGACAATATACAGCCTTAACATACTATTTTCCCAATTTGGAACCAGTCTATTGTTCTGTGTTCAGTTCTAACTGTTGCTTTCTGACCTGCATACAGATTTCTCAGGAGGCAGGTCAGGTGGTCTGGTATTCCCATCTCTTTAAGAATTTTCCCCAGTTTGTTTTGATCCACACAGTCAAAAGCTTTAGTGTCATCAATAAAGCAGAAATAGATGTTTTTCTGGAACTCTCTGGCTTTTTCTATGATCCAACACATGTTGGCTACTGGATCTCTGATTCCCCTGCCTTTTCTAAATGCAGCTTGAACATCTGGAAGTCCACAGTTCACGTACTGTTGAAGCCTGGCTTGGAGAATTTTGAGAATTACTTTGCTAGAGTGTGAGATAAGTGCAATTGTATGGTAGTTTGAACTTTTTTTTTTTTGGGTGGTGCTTTATTTTATTTTTTACTTTATAATATTGTATTGGTTTGCCATACATCAACATGAATCCACCACAGGTGTACACGTGTTCCCAATCCTGAACCCCCCTCCCACCTTCCTCCCCATACCATCCCTCTGGGTCATCCCAGTGTACCAGCCTCAAGCATCCTATATTTGCAGTGCCTTTCTTTGATACTGGAATGAAAACTGACCTTTTCCAGTCCTGTGGCCACTGCTGACTTTTCCAAGTTTGCTGGCATATTGAGTGCAGCACTTTCACAGCATCATCTTTTAGGGTTTGAAATATCTCAGCTGGAATTCCATCACCTCAACTAGTTTAATTTAAAAATTAAAACCACATAAAAATCAACACAAATAATTTCTAATGATGAGTGTGTGATTTGAGGATTTTAATTTAAGTGACATTTTGATGAAATTGAAAATTTTAACTTCATTAGTGATGTAATTCTTAAAAATTAAGTATTATCATGGTCAGGATAGATGTTGATATACTTGATTTTCTACATTTTCACAGTGTGTTACTATCAATAGCACTTTTGTAACAAGATAATCATTCATATCTTGAGAATGATTCAAGATATGTTTAACAAACATATCTTGAGAATCTACAGTGGACCTGGCATGATGCTAAATACTAAATAGAAAGATGAATATAACGTTCTTGCCTTCCTGAAATTTACAGGTTTATTAAGGGATATCAAAGATGCACATCTGGGATGATTTTGACAGCAGGAGGCATTTGGCAGTGTCTGGGATATGAAGTGCTCATTACTTGAGGGGAAGTTCTGGCAGATAGTTAGTAAAAGCCAGGGATGCCTTTAAACATCCTACAATGCTGTTAAAACATCCTACAACAAAGAATTTATCCAGTCTAAAATGTCAATAGTTCTGGCTTTGATAGACCTTGTTCTAAGTGTAACACATTTTTAAAGCTATTATAGAATGATATAAAGAGTCTGATGGACAATTTGACAACTCAATAAGCAAGAACAGTTGTCATGATAGAGGAATGTATTGAAAAAAGACCTGTGTTTGAGCTGATTCCTGAAAGGTTGAATGGAATTGGAAAGAAGAGTTTTCTAAACAAAGTCAGCCAAGCGAGCAAAGCTATAGATGTGTAAAATAACTTCTAATTTTTGGGAACTATGCAAAGTCTAGAGTGGGTTGGTTGGTTGGATGTGGGAGTTTGAAGACCTGAACTTGGGCAGGTGAGTAGGAAAAGGTATTAGAAATGATGAAGGAATTTGAGCAGGTGCATATGATCAAAGTAGTCCATTTGTAGGATTCATCAGGCATGGTGTGAAGTGTCAGGATTATTTGAGGAAACGATAAAATCTTACTTCACTTTACTAAAGAAGCACCACAAGAGGATAAGTCTCCCAGTGGGAAAGAAGATTGCCTACTTCTTTTCCTATAAATTTTTGGCTTCTGATTCAATATCTTTCACTTTATTTGTCAGAACTATATCAAAGCAACTATAGTTGAACCATAACTCATTTTCTGTAGTTTCATAAATATGTTATGTTGCTGAATGGCTGACTCTTGTGGACAAAAGCTGTATGTTGTAACATCAGGTGGCACTGCCTTCTTTGGAGGTTCTATTTTTAGACTCTTGTTACAGAGTCATGGTGAAGAAAAAAAATTAATCTGCTTACCAATAAAAAATAGACAACTATTAATGAAATCTCAGCTAGCAAAACCTTATTCTTCTGTCTCAGTGGTTCTCAATTTTGGATGCTGCATGCATGCTGAGTCACTTCAGTCTTGTCTGACTCTTTGCAACCCATGGACTATAGCCCGCCAGGCTCCTCTGTCCATGGGATTCTCCAGGCAAGATTACTGCAGTGGCCCTCCTCCAGGGGATCTTCAAAACCCAGGTATTGAACCCTAGTCTCATACATCTCCTGCATTGACTGGTTCTTTACCACTAGCACCACCTGGGAAGGATACATACTCATTAGAATCACTGGAGGGAGAGATTTAGGTTTCTATATTTCTTAAAACTCCCGAGGTTAATGCAGACAGCTCTGCTATGGATACAGAAAATTAACTTCATACTTTGGTTTTGCAATAATGTCTTTTTAGATTTTTTCATTGTAAACACATCTTATTTTCATTAAAACTTAAAATGACTTTTTTTTTTTTTTTTTTTGCATACGCCAACTTTCAAAGAGTAGCTTTCTGGTTACAAGTGTAACATAACAAGAGGGAACTAGTCTATAATTTCTTACATGATTCACAAGTTGGATGAGTCTCATGTATATCACAGAACAATAACTAGAGACTTGAACATGAAGCTTTGAACAATGATATTTACATTTTAAAAAATCTTATTGTGTGCTGCCTGTTTCTGTAGTTAAGTGGTTCACGTGGCTAGGGAGTGTGGTGCAATAGCAGGGCTGAGTTTGATCTTCCTATAGCTCATTCTGTCTTCTTTAGTCATAGATTATATTCTTTGGTCTAGACAGCACTTTTGAAATTGTGGAGTTTTCTTGGTAAAATGCTGGAGAAAATTGTACGGTGCTACTGTGGTTGTATTGACATGAATTCATTCCTGTAAACGGTAACTAAAAATACCAGCCCTAATCTTTTGTTTGGGCTTCCCAGGTGGCTCAGTGGTAAAGAATCTGCCTGCCAGTGCAAGAAACACAAGAGATGTGAGTTTGATGCCTGGGTCAGGAAGATCCCCTGGAGAAGGAAATTCTAGTAATCTTGCTTGGGAAATGCCATGGACAGATGAGTCTGGTGGGCTACAGTCCATGGGTTTGGGAAGAGTTAGACAGGACTTAGCAACTAAGCAACAACAATTTTTTGTTTACTCATCAGATAGATATTAATTATCTAATTTTGTACAAGAGGCTACCTTTTTATTTCCTCCCTCTATCAAGAAACAGAAAGGCAAAGAGGGTTCAGTCTTCATTCTCTATGGATTTACAACATTGTACCAATGAGCAAAAGAGGAAACACTATCATTACAAATTGTCTTCTCTCCAGCCCCTTGAATATTTTTCAATTGTGTTTTTCTTTACCAGTATCAGTGATCCCTTTCTGAAAAATTTCCTCTAGATAATAATTGCCCTTTAGCTATCTTCCTCATTTTCTCCTGAAATTCAGAAGATTCCTTATATAAGTATTTATCACTTCTACTTCCTTAATATATATTTATAACATTAATCCTCTAAGACATAAATAATGACTCTAAAATCCAGCTTTGAGTCCTTACTCAGAACATGGAATATGTTTTGTTTCATTGTTGATTTTCTGAACAGTTAAGGCTGGGAATGCTGTTTTCCTTTTGCTTGCTTCTTTTGTGTGGCAACATGTTTGTGGGTAGGGACCATTTAACCCATGGGTACCATGTTTCTACATTTAGTCTGTAGTCTCTAATGTTTCCAATTTAAGTACCTTCAGTACTCTTGCCTGGAAAATCCCATGGATGGAAGAGCCTGGTGGGCTGCAGTCCATGGGGTCGCTAAGAGTCGGACATGACTGAGCGACTTCACTTTCACTTTTCACTTTCATGCATTGGAGAAGAAAATGGCAACCCACTCCAGTGTTCTTGCCTGGAGAATCCCAGGGATGGGGGAGCCTGGCAGGCTGCCGTCTGTGGGGTCGCTCACAACTGAAGTGACTCAGCAGCAGCAGCAGCAGACTCTTATATTCTAAACAGTTTCAAACCTCTGACTATAACTCACAGTCAGATATTTTGCATTGTGAACTAGTAAACACACATCCATCCATCCATACACGTACAGCACATATACACTTTACAAAAATAGTCTATCCACTCCATCCTATACTATCCCATATATAGTATGGGATATATACTATGTTGTATACAGTATGGAATATATACAGCCACATTGTTGTTGTTCCTGACCCACTAATATACTAGCACAGTAATTATTTCAAAGGTTTTTCTAATCTAAACCCACCATTTTCAGTACAGCCTTTGGGTTATAGCATTCTTCTAAATGGGTCAGATAAACTCAAGGAATATTCAGATAGCTTGAAAACAAAGCTGTTCTTTGTTCCATTGCTTTGATTTCTTTTTGTGAAGGGAGTTAATTTATTTAGGTTTTCAAATATCACAAGAAGGACAAAATGAGATTATTTTAATGTGTTTCAAAGATCTAATTCCTACTTTTCTTTAAATCCCATTTATATTTTATCTTTTTCATGGAGTCCTTCAATGAATGGACCACACTAAACACCCACTGAAATTTACTTAGCAATTAAGTATGTATTGCTGGATCACACTTTTTGTGTAATTCTTTGGGTCAGAGACATTTGTCATGATAAGACTTGGTTTTCATGCTGCTCCTGATAGACTGTTAACCAAAATGATCTTAAGAGGTGTGCCCTCCTCACCTCTGAGGATTTATGTTTAAATTTGCCAAAGGTACTAGTTACAATGAAACACTGTCTGGAATCTCATCCACTTAAATAATGCATCCTTTTGCTCACCTTTTACCTTTGCTCACCTCTTTCCCCTCACTTACTCTTGCTTGAGAGTGATCATAAGGACAGTTCACCTTGTCTCTTGTGACCCACAGCTGTCTCCAGAGCTTGCTTGGTGTTTCAAATCCCAGAATCTATTGTGGTTTGTGAGAGAGAGCTGAAAAATTATATTTAAAATTATGTCTTCATGCCTAATCCTGGATACTGTAGGGCTATAATTTTATTGGCATTGTGTTCATCTCATCTGAAATACAAAAGCTCCTAAGCTATCTTCTTAAGAAGTGATAATTCTCCTCCCCTTCAGAACTCTCATTCTCTGATATCTTGACATCATTGACTCATCCTGTAAATGTTAGATTGACTTCTGCCTTTTTGTCCCCTAACTTTCCTCAATAAAAAGGTGAAATGTCCTTTTACCAAGGTTCTGTAACTCAGCTTTAGGCCATCACTTAGATCATGTAGGTCCTTATTTTACAGATAACAAGAAGGGCCAAGAGAAGCAAAGTGAGTTCCTCCTTATCACAGTTAGAGAATAAGTAACCATTAGTTTCCTTAATTTGAGTTTTTATTAAGATAAATTACAAATAAAATCATATTGAAATAACAGAATAATCTTTAATATTTTTACTGTATTTCTACACATACATTTTGATGAGTCATTTTAAAACAGAAACACTGCCTTTCCTTGAAAGTCAAGATTAATGCTTAATATTTTCCCTTAATTATGATTTTCAGAGTAAGGATTTGGTATAATAATCACTTCCAATGATTGATGACTAACCTTTTAAATTTATAAAACAGAAACAATGTGGTGCTTATTGAAATGTTTAAATAGAAAGATTTACATTTTAGGTTTTCCTGGCTTTAACATCAGTTCTTGAGTAATGCTTTTGTGCATATATGTTACTAGATCCAACGAGCTAAAACTTTGCTGGATCTCATTTCATTATGTCCCAAAGTGCTGTACTTTATGGATGGACTTTTGTTAGCAGATAACTGAATTAGAGATATTAGAAGTTATTAGTATGAAAGTTGCTTTTAGTTATCTCTTTTTATATTATCTATTACAAGGATGCACTACCTAGCAAAAAATTTAGCCGCTTGGCATCAATTCCCACATCTAAAACACTAAAGCAGCTCCGTTCACTTCAATGTATTCCTCAGAGTGGTGCTATGAAAGTTAATATTACAATCCCCCCCAAACAGTTCAACATGACAAATAAATTATGAATGTTAATGAGAACAAGTTTGAAAATGTATTTGAGGCAGAATAAAGCACTATTATAAATTACCAGCAACCTATTTTATTTTGTAATTATTGCTTCTTAAGAGCTTCTGAGACCTTTGAGAAACAAAGATATAGATGCAAGGAGAAATAAATAAAAGCGTAAACTAATAGCAACTTATTTTCATGTAATTTTAATTTTAAAAATTAAAATTCCACTTTTGTCTGTGGAAGGAAAGTTCTATTGCCTTTTTTAAACATTATGAGATTAAGCTGAGGGACCTCTTATGGTTTTATTTCTTATAAAATGACAAGAGATAGATATGAAGGTGTTCTAGATGCTGAGGACAAAGTGAAAAAGGCAGTAGAGTTTCTCTAAATCCTCCTGATATGGTAAAGCCTAAATTCTGATAAAGGAAGTGACTTTAAAAGAAGGCTCCAGGGGATTTGTAGCTATATTCTCCTACAGTTATTAAAACATCATACATTCATTGGCTCTTTATAACTGGAAGTCGTCTCACTCATTTCTACCCAAACACTTCATTTCACACATGAAGTAACTGAGGGTAAGGCACATTAAGTGACTTCCCTGAGACCACAATTAGTGATGAAACGGGAACTGCAGCCCAAGCCTATGGTTATATTTATTCGAAGTTATATTAGTGTAGCATAAATGTCACATTATATGAATTAATGGGTAACCTGAAAACAAAATATCTCAATAAGCCTCTAGAAGGAAGTTGTTGGGAGGCCCAGCCTATAATTTATGATGATACAACAATGTTTTTTCCTAAAAAAAACTTTCATTGCCCCCAAATCAAAAAGATATTCTCCCAGGTCATGAAGAAATCTTTCATTATCCCAAGGTCGTAAGGATGTTCTACATAAATTAGCCTCCAGAAGTCTTAATGCTGATAATGTAATTTATGAAGCTGAAATGTCTCCCTTTTTATTAGAAACTTTCAGAGGAGAGAAACACATATTCAGAATGCATATTCTGTGCATTTAGTGAAGTTGCATCAAACTGGCATTTATCATCAACAAATTCAACTATATAATCTTGGAGAAAAAAGAAAGCAGAATTAATTTAGAAAGCATGTGCAGTCTCCCTTTTATTCCAGTCAACATATTTATTTATGATTTTATGTTAAGTGTGAGAGAGACAACATCAAACTGATATCCCTCACTTGATCTTAGTTCCCCTGTAACTGAGTGTAAACATCTCAAGGTCTGGTATATGATTTTAGCATTGTAAATATATGTTTCTATTTTGGCTTCTATCATGGCTTCTGAAGCAAAGCAACCATTTGCTTAGTGTTTAGTGTGAGATTTTCTTGATGTCCTGTGAGTAACTGAAAATTATATTCTGAAATTTTTAAGGGTTAATAAGTAATTAAAACTATAAATGATCAAGCTTAGCTATTCTTGAAGATTTCAAGCTCAAATTCTGACTGTTTATCTGTATGTATAAGCAGACTTTAATAGTCATTTTTAATGGGACTTTGAGTAATATTTGATTTCATATGCAAGTAGTTAATTGGTATACAAATAGGAGGTTGAATTTACTAATTTTTTATAAAATGCAAGTTAATATGTTTGAAAGAGTTTAATTATCTTCTATAATAATCCATCTATAAAGTATTTAGTGCTTATAATAGATTTTAAAACTATTCAATCTTACATTTTCTTAAATATCTCAATAATATATATGATCTTGGTAGCATGTCAATTTTACATTAAAAGTCTAAATTGTTTCCTCAGTTACACATCTCAAAAAAAAAAAAAAGACCAACTTATTAGTTACATAGAGCAAATTCTTTAACACATTTGAATTATTAAGAATACCAGCGTATAGATTCTATAGCATGAAAAAAATGATTATCTATTATCATCTTTAACATTTCTATGCCTATGTAATCCTGGGGTTAATAGATGCTAACACACTTGGAAAGCAATTATCTTCTAATTGAAATTGCTTAGTAGCCAGAGGCTTTGAATGGGAGAAATCACCATACAACCTACCTTATTTACAGTCTTTACAAGGACTTGATAAATTAGGGAAGAATTGTTGTACCCCACATGATTCATCCAGCCCATATAATGTACATTTCTAATATGCTTTAGATTCATTTTACCTATTACTCAGATTATCTCTCTACAGTCTCAGTCATGAAGCTCTTTTTTTCCCCAAGGCCCCACTGAAAAGTAATTTTTTTAAAAATTAATTTTTATTGGAGTATTGTTTTACAGTGTGTGTTAGTTTCTACTCTATAGCAGAATGAATGAGAATGAATACATATACATATCTCCCCTTCCTTTTAGACTTCCTTCCCATTCAAGGGACAGTCACCACAGTGCACTAAGTAGAGTTCTCTGTGATACACAGTATGGTTTCTATTTTATAGACAGTATTAAGTGTATATATTTGATTACATTTTATATTTATGGACTCAAGCTATTTGAAGGAATTTCATCTATTGTATTTCTGACTTAGACACAATCTTGCATTGTCTCACATTGTTTTGATCTGGTAGGGACATAGGATTCTTACCAGTGTAAAGTGCTGCAAAACAGTCAGATTTTCTATATTACAAGAGACTAAAGGGCTATCATAACCTAAATGCAAACCATAAACCTTTGCATTTAGTTATATTACCTCTTTCATCTCTTTTTTTTGATCTTGGATTAGGGAAATATAAAAAGTATATTTAGGACCTAAAGTACTTATTTAACCATCAGTTCAGTTCAGTTCAGTCGCTCAGTCATGTCTGACTCTTTGAGACCCCATGAATCGCAGCACGCCAGGCCTTCCTGTCCATCACCAACTCCTGGAGTTCACTCAAACTCCTGGAGTCCAAGGTGTCGGTGATGCCATCCAGCCATCTCATCCTCTGTCGTCCCCTTCTCCTCCTGCGCCCGACCCCTCCCAGCATCAGAGTCTTTTCCAATGAGTCAACTCCTCACATGAGGTGGCCAGAGTACTGCAGTTAGCATCATTCCTACCAAAGAACACTCAGGACTGATCTCCTTTAGAATGGACTTGTTGGATCTCCTTGCAGTCCAAGAGTCTCTCGAGTCTTCTCCAGCACCACAGTTCAAAAGCATCAATTCTTAAGTGCTCAGCTTTCTTCACAGTCTAATTTTCCCATCCATACATGACCACTGTAAAAACTATAGCCTTGACTAGAGAGACCTTTGTTGGCAAAGTAATGTCTCTGCTTTTGAATATGCTGTCTAGATTGGTCATAACTTTCCTTTCAAGGAGTAAGCATCTTTTAATTTCATGGCTGCAATCACCATCTGCAGTGATTTTGGAGCCCCCCCCAAATAAAATCTGACACTGTTTCCACTGTTTCCCCCTCTATTTCCCATGAAGTGATGGGACCAGGTTCCATGATCTTAGTTTTCTGAATGTTGAGCTTTAAGCCAAATTTTCACTCTCCCCTTTCACTTTCATCACTGTACTTCAATTTTCTCACCTTTAAAATGGGGGCAATTATAGTACTTGTTTCATAAGTTTTCAGTGAGAATCTAAATACTATTTAATAACTATTAAATAATAGTTATCATGAGTTTGGGTGAACTCCAGGAGTTGGTGATGAACAGGGAGGCCTGGCATCCTGCAGTTCATGGGGTTGCAGAGTCAAACATCACTGAGCTACTGAACTGAACTGAACTGAATAGTTATAAGTAGTAATTATGTAAACAAATAAATTATAAAAATTGATAGAAAATATGATGAACAATTTCTTGCATAAATGGCTTCTTAGAGCTTTTGGGAGAAAGCTATGAGTGAGATTTGTCAAAATCAGATCAGTATTCAATATTACTAACTACTGGTAGGATTTTAGGCAGACTAAGATCTTTCCTGGTGGCTCAAACAGTAAAGAATTTGCCTGCAATGCAGGAAACCCAGGTTAAATCCCTAGGTTGGGAAGATCCCCTCGAGAAGGGAATGGCAAGCTACTCCAGTATTCTTGCCTGGCAAATTCCGTGGACAGAGGAACATGGCAGGCTACAGTCCATGGGGTCGCACAGAGTCGATATGACTGAGCATGCACTCATGTAGCAACATAGCAAGATCTTTCTGGGTTTTAGTAAATGCAGACATCAGAAAAATGATCTCCAAGGAATTTTCCAGCTCTAAAGCTTTATGGTATTACAGGAAAGATGTAAGTTCCCAGTAAATGGGTAAATATCAAAGTCAGTAGAACAGTATAATATATTTGATAAATGAATGTTACAAAAATCATCCTGTGAAGTACATTCACAGTGTGCTGAAAGGGAACAGAATCCTGGGAGGAGAATGGCCAGAAACATTGCTGCTTGCTGACATCATTTGCTATTTGGCCTCTGGCATTCAGCCTGCTCAGTCATACACACTGCTTATTTTGCCCATATCTGCCTTCCAAATGAGAATTAATCTCAATGCTAAGGTCTCATGTGGCCATCAAGCTCTATCTCCATAGAGACAGAAGAGGAGCTTTTTGACAAATCACTTGCAGCCATGGAGATTGTAGAGCTGTCCTCAGATTGATTTGTTTTCTCAAGACAAAATTGGAAATTCAAATATTATGTTACAGACACTGTGTCTCCATGTCATTATATATCCCACGTCTTTCCTTGCTATCTGTCACTGTTTTGTTAGTTATTTCCATCATAATGCAGCAAGGCTAACAATGTGGGCATGGTACCAGCTCCTATTGCTGTCTGATTCCTAATGGGTTTTAATGGTTATGTGCATGGTTTTGGATGGTTATATGCATGGTGAGGGGACATTTAAATGACTTTTGTGTGTTACACAGTCAGGAAAACATTTTCACACCAGATCTTTTGATCCCTCAAAAAATAACTATCATAATATAAGAAGATGTTTGAATGAGTAAAAATAAATCCAGGTGGCTCCAGTTTACCCCAGGAGCTTCATACGACTCCATTGGGTCATCTATGTTTGTCATTCTCCTGATCTTAGAGGGCACAATTATCACATTTCAAGTAGGCCTGTGTTCCAACCACAAAATTTAAACAAACAAAAAATCCCTTTCTACCAGGATGGTAAGGGTCAATGTGAGAATTAGGGGGAAAAGGTAAAGAAAATCAGTTTCTTCCATAGGAAAAATCAAAGAGAACAGTCTATGTCATGGATTATTAGCAGCTCTGGAGCAAAAGATGTACTTGACTTTAGTTTGAACCTGATCCAGTGTTAAACTACAGATAGCAACAAACTGTAAATACTTAGCAGGTTGCCAAATATATTCAAAGCAAATTAGAAATGAGAATAACTCAAGAGGGAAGCAGAATCAAAAAAGTCTCCACAAAGGAGGCATTTGATCTAGAGAAAAAGAGCATTTGAGCAAAGGAGAATACATACCAGAAAAAGAAAGCAAACACAAGTGTGACATGTTCTGGAATTTGTGACAAGAGCAAATGCCGGACCATGTATGGTGTGAAGTTGGGGTGAATAAGGAAGAGGTAAAATAAGCTAAAAGCCTCTTGATGGAAGTGAAAGAGGAGAGTGAAAACGTTGACTTAAAACTCAACATTCTGAAAACTAAGATCATGGCATGTGGTCCCATCACTTCATGGGAAATAGA
>SJYW01012779.1:59654-129480 GCA_006410735.1 Raphicerus campestris
TCCTTGGAAGGAAAGTTATGACCAATCTAGATAGCATATTCAAAAGCAGAGACATTACTTTGTCAACAAAGGTCCATCTTAGTCAAGGCTATGGTTTCTCCAGTAGTCATGTATGGATGTGAGAGTTGGACTGTGAAGAAGGCTGAGCACTGAAGAATTGATGCTTTTGAACTTTGGTGTTGGTGAAGACTCTTGAGAGTCCCTTGGATTGCAAGGAGATCCAACCAGTCCATTCTGAAGGAGATCAGCCCTGGGATTTCTTTGGAAGGAATGATGCTAAAGCTGAAACTACAGTACTTTGGCTACCTCATGTGAAGAGTTGACTCATTGGAAAAGACTCTGATGCTGAGAAGGATTGGGGGCAGGAGGAGAAGGGGATGACAGAGGATGAGATGGCTGGATGACATCACCGACTTGATGGACGTGAGTTTGAGTGAACTCCTGGAGTTGGTGATGGACAGGGAGGCATGGCATGCTGTGATTGATGGGGTTGCAAAGAGTCAGACAAGACTGAGCGACTGAACTGAACTGAAAATAAGCTAATAGATAACACTGTAGTCCAGAGAAGGTGATGGCACCCCACTCCAGTACTCTTGCCTGGAAAATCCCATGGATGGAGTAGCCTGGTGGGCTACAGTCCACAGGGTTGCAAAGAGTCAGACACGACAGAGTGACTAACACGTTTACACTTTCAAAGTTGCAGATGACAGGAGTGAAGCCTTTGACATCTATGTGAGGAGGAGGACGAATAAAGTTACAAATAACTGTAAAATCTGTAGTTGGTGTTACTGAGTGAAATATGGGGCTAAAAATACAGGAGAAAAATGTGATTGGGTGAAAAGTTAAGTTTTGTGTGTATTGCATCAGATATACACATAGAACTTGGATACAGAATGCTTAGACTGGAAATACAAGTCTGAATGTTAGGAGAGAGAGAAGGGCTGAGAATTTGATGACAAGAGAAGTATAGGGACTGGTACTTTAAATTTCTATAAAGTTGGAAATTTTCAAGCATAGACAGATTAGGAGTGTGAGTTGTATGGTAGTAAGTAAGAAATCATAAATGAAGGAGAAACAGGAGCATATAGGGCATGAACACTAGGGCAGAAAAGCATTTCAAAGGGTATGTAAGCAACACTGCAAATGTCACAAAGAATCACAAAGTTGCTTGAGAAAGAGATTGTTGTATTTGGTCATGAGAGGGTTTCCAGGAACAAATAGAAGAGTAATTTAGGAGAAATAAAGGAACAAGGAAACTCCCAGGGGAGAGTGGACAAAAGTTAGTGAACTAGAAATTTAGAATGTACTAATTTTTGAAGCAAGTTTCCAAGTAAAGAGACGAGCAGTAGGGCAGTACCTTTGTCTTTTGAGAAGAAGGTTATAGGGGAGAGGAAACAGCCATGTGAAAGGAGAACATGAAGTGTGCTACAGGTATCAGTTCTAATCAACAAACCTTTGATTATCTCTGCAGAAATTTTGGAAGAGGAAGTGCCTCAAGTATTCTAGATTATGACCTTGGCTTCCATTTCTTCAATTACCCCCTTTAGTTGTTATAACTACTAAAATCCTTGAATACTGTTCCCTTGATGTGATGCTGTATCGTCCACCCAAGCCTAAGGAAAGGGACATACTACAGTTTTTCCACATACCGGTACATAGGTCAAATGTGTCAATCAGTCTGTTAATATGTTGGAGTAACTAAAGAAAAATTTTAAAAAGGAAAAAATTAAAATAAAAAAGTAAATAAAAGTAGTAAATTATTCTATACATTAGTTACTTTAAAAATATTTATTGGGGGGGCCTTGAAAAGATGTCAGAGGAATAGGACGGGGAGAACACTCTCTCCCTCACTACTTCATCAAAAGAACATTTCAATGCTGAATAAATTCCATAAAACAACTTCTGAATGCTGGTAGAGGACATCAGGCATCCAGCAAAGCAGATCATTGGCTTCAAAAACAGGTAGGAATAAATATAAGGGATGAGAAAAGAGACAAAGGAGGTAGGGAGGGAGCCCTATCCTGGGAAGGGAATCCCATCCTGGGAAGAGACTCTNAAAACCCTCAACCAAAAGACAAATGAGAAATGCAAGCAAAGGGAAATAAATGAACACTCACTTTGTGTCAGAGAAAATTAGAGTAGGTTTTACTCTAAGGAACTGCCTTCAGCATTCATATTTCCTCATGGTATACATTAGGATCTTTAGAGTCATAAAATTTCTAGATGTCTTCTTGATGACTAATCCTGTTTCCTTCTTTGTTTGAGGCATTATTCAGGAAGCACACAGTGTATTTTATTCTTTGCTTAGCAAGACAAGAATGTTCTATGTTAGGGAATGTATATACAAAATAATATATTTGTTGAAATGTATTTCTGCTGAAAGTTTTATATTTTCATTCCCCTTTTATTATATATGTTGCCTCTAATGTCTCAGTGCAACACAGAAATAAAGAACATAGAGCTTCAGTCTAGACACCTGATCAGAAAACAGATTTCTTCATTATAGTATTCTTCAAATAGTATTGTCTCTAGCATGGTAAAACTGGTGATTTTGGAGGGTGAGCTACTATGTCTTTCTTCTAGGGGCAAGACCATATAACACTGTAAACTTGACTGAGAAAGACAGCTGCTTACCTGTACAACTACAGTGTCTCTTTGCCTCAGATCTTACCTGGGTCCCATTGGCTCCTTTGAAGGCTAACATAGGACTTTATTTTTTTGATTTAAACTTTGATCTCTATTAAAATAACACATTCCTTCTCCCTTTCTCTGCAAACTCCTCCATCTATTTGTAGTCAATTAAAGCTTAATCAACTTTTTTTGATCTTTTCTGAGGAACAGCCTTGGGTGTGTACCATAGAAGCACCAGAAAAGAGGTTAAGCCCCCTATAGGGGACAGCAAGTCCGTGCAGGTCAGTAAGTTCAGAAGAAGGCTGAGAATGAGAGGATTAGGGTGATCACCAATGTCTAAGAGCCAATTTCATATTTTTTCTGAATCTGTATGATTAAACAATATGCTTTGGTTTACTAAAAGTATTCATATCTTAGATTGATAATTAAATATTTGAAGAAATGATTTTTAGTTTAAATTTTCTATTTTTTCCCAACTAGAAATGTACTATATAGAGTGGCATGTATAAAGGCAATAAAATTAAACAAGTATGAAACTTTGATGAATTGTTTCTGCAAAAGTTATTTCTTAAGAGTAGATAAAGTGCTTTTGAACAGATTCACTTTTTCTCAGGTCACGGGAGTGCTATTTAATAAATTACTTTTCTTGGGTGCTAAGAGCCACCTTTATTCATCTGAAAAGGTTAATGCAGCTGTTAAAAGTATCCAAGTTGTACTCAGAGAATAATTTATGCACTGAAACTCTGTTTTATTTAGGAAATTCCTAACAAGAAAAAAAAAAGTGCAGTGCCAATTAAAGACAGTAGTCATAGTAGTTCATAACTGAAGTTGTTCCCCCCGCCCCAAGCTCCATTTATATGAACTGATTTATATCCCTGACCATGTAATATTTTAGAATTCCCTGTCTTTCACCCCAGGATTTCCTACCTTTCCTTTTACTTAATTTTTTTCCATAGTACTTATTATGAATATACTGTGTTTCACATATAGATTTTGTTTTCTCCTGACTTCCTTCACTAGGATGTAAGTTCCATGCAAATAACTTTTTTTCTGATTGCATTACCTCAGTTTCCCTGGATAGTACTAGGCACATGCAAACATTCAATAAATGAATGTAGGAATAAATCAATATTGATTAAATTTACCAAGTAATTGCCAGATTTCCATTTGATGTACCACTGAAAACATAAGTTACCTGTCCCATGATTAGAAAATATAGTAAGAAAACATGGTTAGAAAAGTGCTTTAAAAAACATTCTGATACATAGTCAGCCCTTAACACTCACTGGTGCTATCATTAAATCAATTTGTGAAAAGAATATTATTTTTTAATGACTCATTGCTTAAGTGAAATAGAGTCATGAGAATTAAGTAGATATTAAACATATTTTGCCTCAATCGTCTGAATACTTTAGTTCAAAGCATATTTTAAGAATACATTATTAATATAATTTACTTTTTGAAAAATAACAAGACTTAATTAAATTTATTTGACAAACTCCAATTAAATCAAACAGAGTATTACAATAGTTCCAAAGATTAAGCTTAATTTTGAATTGTGCTCTGCCATTTACTAGGTCTGTGAACCTGGGCAAGTCAATTAAAAATCTTAGGCTTCAGTTTCCACATGTGTAACATGGGTGAAAATTAAGTCGATATCAGTAGTTTAATATTAAACATAGCACAGTACCTGACATATAACAATTCTTGATAAAAGGAAGATAAAAAAATATTATTAAATGTATAAAACCTAGTGAAAAATGTTTGTGACAAAGCTGTCTTAATTTACATAAAATTGAGTGAGAATTAAAAGTGAAATTATTTTTTTCTGACCCCAAGTTTTAGCAAATAAATTAGAAATTCACATTTTGGAAGAAATTGTCATTTTCAAAAGAGAACTTAATATAAGAAATACTGACATTTGATGCAAATCACTTAGCATATGACTTCCTTTGTATTGCCAAGTATGAAACACAGAGCCTCTTAGTACCAGTTTAAGGATGCAGGTGTCCTTTTAAAATCAACATTTCTAAATTCCTGAAAAGCCAACATTATATATACAATCCTCTCCCTTCTCTATGCCAATCAATTTAAACTTACGGAGGTACTGAGTTAGAAAGATGTTCAGAAACCTTATGATACATGTCGTCAAGGTCATTGTTATCTAAGAATGTGTTATTAATGTTTTGTTATACGGGCCATTTAGGCAGTATTGTACAACATTTTTAGCACCAAAGTAGGGGAATTGGATGCCACACTTAGTTATGGTAGAGAAGATGGGAACTGTTTCTGCTTAGGTTCTCTACACAGATTGCTGGAGCCACAGTGGGAAAACAAGCCTTTTGGGTCATCCCAAGGTAGACCACAGACACTGGGTTCTACTTTGTGATATAAAGCTCAACGAGGTTTCTTGAACCAGATCAAGACTGGAATACACATGTCTATAATTGTCCAGGAGCTGGGAAGCCTGAGCAAACAAGACTTTGTTCTCTAATGAGTGTAAAGAGTCTCAGCATTGTCTCCAAATCCCAAGCAACCCCATCTCAGAAAAGAACTTTAGAAACTGTGACAAATAACATCTTCAAGCTTGCTACTACTGTAAGCTGATACTCGTTTCCTATGTACAAAGGAAATGATGGCGATAGGGTTGAGGATGGGGAATGTGCAAGAAAATAGCCCATCTTTTTTTTAACTTGTGGATGGAATATAAAGAGCCTCTCAAAGTTTTGAAAATTCCATGAATACTGCTAATGTTACAAGAATCAGAATGTGGATATTGCTTACATGAGAGATGTGGATCTCCTTCAAAATTCCCCTGCTTAATGTACCTTAATATTAAAACACAGACCAGTTTTTATATAATAATGTGAATCAACTAATCAGGGCTGTTCCTAGGCCGGGGCCACCTTTGTGTCATGCAGTCTAGCACAGAAAATGGTGGCTTAACTGAAAGAACACAGGCCCTGTCACTACCCCTCTCTATTGGATTGAGAAAACCTTCCATATGTCCAGACCATGCTATTGATAGCTTATGGTGAACGGTGAACGATGTCAGATTCGTGGTCTCCAAAAAGATTTAGCTTTGGGACCAGGGGCCAGGCTTTACTCAGAGCTTTTGTGTGGCCAAAGTTTTATTACAGTGAAAAAGTACATAGAACGCTTCTGACATAGACATCAGAAGAGTAATGGAGAGTGCCCCACTTTATAGTCTTGTCAAGGCCTTACATACTTTACCAGACTCACTCCCACAACATACATTTTAAATTAACAAGATTAGAACTAACAATAGAAAGGTCTTACTGGACCCACTCCCACATAAAATAACAGAATTAGTCAGAAGGTTCCTATTAGGGAGAAACACGTCCTTAAGCAAAATACATCGTCATTATATAATTAGTACAGAGCTTAAGGGAAAACATACTCTTGAGCAATATGAGTTGTTTTGTTGTGTAACCATTATTTCTGGGCTTAAAGAAAATAACTTATGTCTCATATGACTAAGACAAAACAATGTAGAAAAAAAAGTTTGTCCTTTTCTCCTACTCCAGAGCCCTGGGCCTTTTCCTCCTTAAGGGCCCCAGATGCCTTATCAACCTACCTAAGAATTAACTCTCTCACTATGTTCCTTTTATGTTTGTAGTTTATAAAGTCTTATGAACATCATCTTGATTTTCAAATGTTACATATAGAGGATGCCTGAGGGAGGACTTGAATCTGTATCTGCTAAAATAAAAATCAATGGGTTTTCTGTTAAAGCAAGCTGCCTTCTACCTCTACCTTCTACTCTTTAAAAAAATACTTATTAAGAGTTTTAATATCTATGACAGGTTATAAGTCTTGTTCAAAGTATGGAGATGTATCTTTTAGACAAGCTCAGATCTGATCTAAAGTTGTAAAGCAAAGGCTTTACTAAACTGCTGTAAGTGGGCTATTTCAAGTAACATGTATTTCTTAACCATTTTTGGCAAACATAGAAGTGTCCAGTTTAGCATGCTGTGTCATGTGGTTGCAAAGAGTCAGAAATAACTTAGCAACTGAACTGAACTGAATGGAACTGAATAATTCTCAGTTCTTCCACAATGAGGCCCTCCTCTCGGATTTAAAAAAGTAATTTTCTCCCTCACAATGCCCATATTATAAAATATATCTATTAAACAAATTGCATTCACTACATAAGAATTTGTTTTTATATGAAAAGATCTATTTAAAAAGTCTATAGATTTTATAGATCTATTAATTGATCTATAAAAGATCTATCAATTTTAAAAGCTAAAAAAAAAATAATGATAAGTGTCAACCAAAATAACACTAAATGTACTTAATAACAGATGATGTTTAGGTAGCTTATGCAGCAAACTCTCATCAGAAAAATCTGGAGTTGAATACTAGTCCCTCCACTTGTTTTCCATGTCACTTTAGTATCCTGACACTTATTTTTCTTTTTCAGTACACAGAGTAGTAAATTCAATATCATCTAGTGTTTATAAGGGTATGAATGAGGGACTATAGGAAAATTATCTGGCAACACATTGCTTTCTTTGTATATAGCATCCACTCAATAAATATTATTTTTCTCCTGTGAGAGAATATAAAAGCTAGAAAGCATTTCTGAATAATAAAAATGACCCACCAGTGAAAGTCCTAACTGAGTCCCTCAGGCTGGAAGACCTCTCTAGACAGAGACAACAGTGTGTGTCTCCAGTGCCTTCTAGGAATTAATGGAATTCATCATAAGCAGGAAGTTGTGGAGACTTCACTGTGTGTGTGGTGGGATGTACCTTTCAGACATACGCTGCTGTCTTTCCTAACAATCTTCTGTAGACTCCCAAAGTACAAGGCTGTTGTAGTCTATCTGAAATGTCCTGAGGAGCTAGACATTGAAGGCATAGGTGTGGTCAAGAAACCCCAGGGTCTGGGTCAGCCATTTGTGTGACTCTTTTGTTATAGAGTGTCCTGCCAGATCAGGCATATGGTTGTTCTTCCAAAAGTCATTAGGTTTGTGTCTGAGTGGTATGTGACAGTGACAAAGAGGAAGCTCCTGTTGAATTAATATTTTTTTCTGTTTATTTTTGGGAAGAAACTCTCGTGCTTTCCTTTCCCACATCCTCACCAATGTGACTTTGTTAATAATAAACATATTATACTAAAAACATGATTCAAAAGCAAGATTTATTTCCTTCCATTTGTTAAAGACTACACTTGGTCATTTAAGGGCAGATCATTAAGAACAGCTTTAAATGTTATTATTCCCCAAAATCTAAAAACTTTAAACATGCAATAAATTATTTGAGTAAACTATTAACAATTTTATTATCTTTTCATTTTTTATTCACAGACCAAAACCACTAACCCCAAAGAATTTTTTTCCCAATGCTCAGACTGTGCTCTGATAACAAGCTGGGCACTTCTAGAAGATATTTTAACTCTATAATGCCAGTAAAAGACTTAGGAAAAAAAATTTAAACATCAGGCTGACTGGTATTTAAGTATTAAAGTCAATTTATATTTATTTGTTCAACACATATTGACAATTTCTATTATATTATTCTAAGAATTCAAGCTTTTCATAATTCTATATCAGATATCATCCACTAATGAGCAGTCCCTGGAGGAACCATATTATTCCACACATAGTATTTTTCTGTTCTCCCTTTGCTTTATTCCTTTGTTTCCTGAGAAAATGATATATAAAGCATCTATTTTGAGAAATATCGGTATCCTGGAATTCCTTTGCTGAGAAGAAAGATTTCTTGACATTATTTGTTCATTAATAGTATTGAGGATTCTCTGAAAATCGAGTCTTGGGGGTTAAATCCCTCAGACTATGGATATTCTACTTTAAAGGGTATCATTCCTCCACATCATCAGTCTGCTTTGCTATGCTGTTCTAATCTACCAAATACTTGGTTTGAGTTCTTTCTATTTATAACAAAAAATCTTTCATTTACAAATGTTTTGATTTATATCTTAGCGCTTCTACTACAAAAGTATAGCTTTGTTATCCTTAGCAAACTGGAGTCAAAGAATGAAAATAATTTTGAAATGTTATAGCCAAAATCTCTGCCTTATTGTTGATAATTATTTCTGATAGTCCTTAGGCCTCTAAGGACTACCATCCATGCCTGCATGGATGTAGAAGCCCTGTTTATCCAACAGTGAGTTGAGATCAGCCTCAGTCTTCCCAGCAAGTAAGAGAAAAGGCTTGTGATGTCCACATGAAAAATAACTCTTTTCTAGGTTTTGCAATGGAACAGATATGGTTGCTGTTGGTACTAACAACTAGAGTGCTTCCAGGGTCTGCTCAGTTCAATGGCTACAATTGTGATGCCAATCTCCACAGTAGATTTCCTGGTAAGTCTGAAACCAATCTTTTCTCTAATTGTATCTGTAAAGAGTGATTATCTTTAAATAGAAAAGCATTTAAATGCATATGTAAAATGAGGGGGATATCTGTCTTTATTAAGTGGATATTAACAAATGGAAAATGACAAAAGACATTTTTCTGAAGTTGTAATTTATAACCACATTAACATATAAAGTGTTCATTGTATTAGTTTATACTATTATAATGGCTGCTCACAGATGTGAAAAATATTAGCTAATGATTCATAAAATTGGGAGAGGCTAATGTCATTCAAAATTTGTCTACTTGATGGATTTTTCTCATAAATTAATTTAGACTTTAAAAATTTCCATTATATTCTAATAGATTTATTTAGGAAGAATACTTAGAAAATGATTGTGAAATATTATACAGTACTCAAACAAAATACTATTTTAATGAAACGTTGGTCACCAAAAGTACACAGGCCAGCTTCAAAGTGCATTTCACAGCAATCCATTAATATTTTGACAGACATGAGACTTTGACCATCTTGATGGATGTGTCCCACAGGTTGTTAAAATGTGCATATTTTTAGGGGTAATTTAAGGTTTCACTTAAGTATTCATCTTTTTATATCAGCTGAAGTTATAGAGCCATAGTTCCATATTTAAAAAAAAGGATTAGGTAATCTGAAATGATTTTTCTACATATGTATCACAAACAGAAATACATTCTGCCATGTTTTACATGCTCCTGTGTTTGGAGCTCAGCAGAGCAACAGCATACCTATACAGAGCAATCAGTAGGTAGTTATTTAGTTGATGTGAAGTTTCTTATTTATTTGAACACAGGTAATCTGGCTTGCTCCAGAATAAAGAAAGAATATGTGGAAATATCTTCATGAACCCAGATCTAGTATGAGACTATTTGGTAGGTTAAGTAAAATAAGGAGTTGAGGATGGGGAATGTCTAAAAGCAAATCTACAAAGGTAGGTTCAGGCAGTATTCTTAATGATTTTGAATACACAAATGATAGGATTTTTTTTTAACCTTTTTACTATGGAAAATAAAACATATTCAACAGTAGAGATTAGTAAAAAACAAACAAACAGAAAAACACACACTGATAGTAATCATCCAGCTTCATCAGTTGTCAGCATTTATACATTTTGTTTCATATGTCTTTCCTACTACTCTCATCTCTAAAATATTTAAAATAAATTCATTACTTATGTTTCATTATATATAAGTGACAAGAACTTTAAAAATCATTACACTTATCTGTTTAATAAGCTTAATAATAATTCCTTAATATCATTCAATATTCAGCCAAGTTGCCTCTAAATCAATTTGGTACATTTGTTGATGCATTTCTTGAGTCTATTTTAATTTATAGCATGCCTTAGCTTTCCTAAAATGCCATTATCTCTGTAAGTAACTTGGTCATTTGTTTCTTAGAATTTCAACACTTTGGATCTGGTTGAGTGTAACTCCTTTGTGTCATTTAACATACTCCTCTTTTCCTATATAACCTGTTAACTTATTAGAGCTAGAGATTTGAATAAATAAATGCAGGTTCAGTTGTTTGAGCAAAAGTAATTTATGTAATGAAAGTGTTTCAACTTTATTTTGTAGGCAGTGAAAAGCCACTGCATCTTTTTAAACACACCTTTTTAAGGATTTTATCTGGTCACATTTTATTTGAGAAAGTAGACATTGGGGAAAAGTCTGAAAGACAGAATCAAGTTCGAAGAGACTAGAGGCAGAGAGAAATGTCACGAAGGCAATGGGAACGGAAGCAGTAGAAGGAAGCAGCTATTAAGAGATACAGTATTTTGTGATGGATACATCAGAACTTGAGAACTGATTTGATCTGGGAGGTGAGCCAAGGAGAAGACCAGAGGGTATTTTGAAATTGAATAATTGAATGTTGATACTGTTAACTGACACTGAAAGAACAGAGCATTTACATGTTTTAGAAAGGAAGTTTGGATTTGAAAGAATGACTTTGAAGTACTTTTAGAATGTAGAGAAGCAGCCTCTACCCAGAAGTAGGAAATATAGATCTGGTTTGAGGAGAGAGGCTGAAAACTGAAAAAAGCTGTGTGAGAGCTGAATCCCCATGCAGCAAGTGAGCAATGAATGAGAGACAGAAGGGAGAAGGAAAGGTATGGAAATACATTACTCTTTAAATAACTTTGGTGATAAAGGAAAGAGGGGGAATAAGCTGAACCAGCAATTAAGTGAAAAAAGAGAATTTGGGGATTAGAGGACTAGAGACACCTAATCTATTACATAAGAATATGAATCAGCAAAGGGGAAATATTCAGAGACTGGGGATACTAACAAAGAAATACTTTATGTAATGAAGAAAGAAAATATGGAAGAGATCAAAGGTACGGGTGGGTAGGAGTTCGCTTTGGAAAAGTGGTAGCTATTTACTTGATTTAGGAAAGAAGAGAAATAAAAGATACAGGCTGAGAAGTTGAGAGGTTCTCTTGTTCATCTCCTCAGTGAAGTGGGAGGCATAAGCCCTCAGAGAGGGAGGGGCCATAGGCCTGGCCGATGCCTGGGAAGGGTAGTCAAGTCTATTATGGATGGAAAAGAAAGCCAAAATGTAGGAAGATTGCTCAGTAGAGAGAATATAGCTGATGTTGTAGTTATTATACTTGTAAAGGTAAATTGAACATGTAAATGAGCCAAGAAGTGTCTAGGACAGCAAAAGGAAGTATTTTGCATATGAAAGTGAAAGTGAAGTCACTTAGCTGTGTCGACTCTTTGGGACCCCATGGACTATAGCCCACCGGGTTTCTCTGTCCATGAGATTTTCCAGGCAAGGATACTGGAGTGGGTTACTATTTCCTTTTGCAGGAGATCTTCCCAACCCAGGGATCGAACCCCAGTCTCACGCATTGTAGGCAGATGCTTTACTATCTGAGCCACCAGGGAAGTCACCTTTTTTTTTTTTTTTTAATGTGGTAAATTTTAAAAATGATGTGGAAGCTTCCATCTACAATAGCACCTGCAGGTCACCAGCATCAAAATCAGCTGAGATAGTTGTTATGTTTGGACTTCATCACTTCACCCCAGATGTGCTGTGCTGTGCTTAGTTGCTCAGTCATGTCTGACTGTTTGTGACTCCATGGACTGCAACCCGTCGGGCTCCTCTGTCCATGGGGATTCTCCAAGCAAGAATTCTGGAGTGGCTTGCCATGCCTCCTCCAGGGGATCTTCCCAACCCAGGGACTGAACCCAGCTCTCCTGTATTGTAGGCAGATTCTTTACTGACTGAGCCACCAGGGAAGCCCTTACCCCCGATATGTAGTGTCAAAATCTTTGAATGTGGTACTGGATATTTTTTAAAAAGCCTGCAGGTGAGTCTCATATGCGTTATGATTGAGAACAATTGACAGTGTGTTCCATTATTGAGTCCATTATTCCAGTCAAAAGCATAATCATGTATTAAGGAAATATAACTAAAAAAAAAAATCTTCTCCCAACCCAGAAATCTTTTCCACTAACATAGCAGACATGAAAACACTCATTGAATTAGCATTAAACCAGAATATGATGTTCGATACAGGCAAGTCACTGAAAGTTTGCAAAGGCAGAAAGGAGTCTCACTCTTTTACATAGTCAAGCAGAGACAACAAATTATATGCATATTTTCAAAATAAATAATAACTGTCCCAAAGTAAGAGGGCTTGGGAGCACCATTTGTCATGCATAGTTCATCCTAAATTTACCTGGTTATTGGGGTGACCATTCATGCTAGTATATTAGCTTTATCCAGAGAAAAAATAAAATTCTCACATCTTTATGAAAGGAGATATTTTGCAATTTGAAGCAAGGTTCCAACTGAAGTTAAGCTCTCAGCCTTCCCAGACTGTGATATAAGGGTACTACTTTCCTTGATGTTTATATTTCTAAGAGATAGTTCCCAAGTCCTTGAGAAAGACGTCCCTCAGTTGTAAAGCTAATTTTCAAAATAATTTGTAAACATTTCACAAAGATGAGAAGGTACTTACGTGTTTTCTGATATAAATGATCTCTTCATTTTCAACAGGGAAAGTTAAAATTTGTATTTGTTCTTACACATTTTTGCAGTTTTATTTCTGTTGGGTTTAGACAAGTATCTAAACTTCCCAAACCTATGCATATACACACACATATTGTTGCAATTTAAAATTTATATTAGAAAGTATCTAAAATTCAGATAAATTAGAACGCCCAAGAGAGGCTTTAGTTTTATGGCTTTAGTTTTATTTTTTTCAAGAATTTTTGCAGCCCAGTTTTTAAACCCATTTTTGCAGATTGCTTGCAAAAGAAGATCAGAGTGAATAAATAAAGCCTGAAGGTTAATTGCTCACTTCCCTCTTGACTTGTGGCTTCTCTTCCACATCAAGATCACCCTTGATGTCATCAATAGTTCCACAAGCTGCTCAGATACTAAGCAAAAGCCTAGAATGAGTCTGGAAAAGGAAGGAGCTATCTAAATGCAAAGTAATGTTAATAATGATGAGAGTAATCATCTCACCCTATCTGACCTTTGCTGTTTCATGACATTAGAACTATTTTCTTTAATTTCCATGGCATTTATCCTTGAGTCAAGGGAACTATCATGGTTTAATTTATTTTAAATTTAAAGGGACACTATTTAATTTTAAAGGTAGTTAATACTTGGCTATCCAAACTAGTAGCAGCGAATAGACTCTTGCCCCACTGACATTATAATTATGATCTTCCAAGAATAAAACTCAAACCATAGTTGACTTTTCGAGTACCAAGCAATTATTTGGCTGCCAAAGTGAAATATATAGGTAAGTCTTTTTGGCCTCTGCAATAATGTACACTAGTCTCTCTTTTAGAAGATGGTATATATGAGTCTGCTTGAGCTTCCAAGTCCCTAAAGAAGTCTTTAATGATAAAGGCACAATCAAGGAAAAGATTAGGTTTATGACACCAGAAACTTTGTGACCTGATATTATTTTATGATAAACTAATGAGTCATAGGAAACTGAATGTTAGTTTTATATAACTTGTCATTTTGTATTCTATTTGAAATAGCACTAAGAAGGAGTAAATACAATACATTTAATGCTGGGCACATTACATAATTCTCTCTTTTATTTCTTATAACAAACTTACAAAATTGTTTTTAATTTTCATTTTACAATATAGAGATTGAGGATTAGAATTTGTCTAGTACTGGGAAGCTGGCAATTATCAAAGATATAAAACTAGAACTCTTTTCATCAAACCATGATGCTTAAAGTAATTTTGAACACTAAGTTTAAAAAATGCTATCTATAGAAAACCAACAATCCAATTATAAGTGGGCAAACAAGTGAATGGACATTTTTTTTTTCAGGAAAGCCATACAGATGGCCAACATACACACGAAAAGATACTCAGTATCACTAATCCTCAAGGAAATGCAAGTCCAAACCACAATGAGATATCATCTTACATTAGTCATAATTGGTATTATGAAAGAGACAATAGATAACAAATGCTGGTGAGAGTGTAGGAAAAACAGGAACCCTTGGGCACTACTGATGGAAATGNAATCCTCAAGGAAATGCAAGTCCAAACCACAATGAGATATCATCTTACATTAGTCATAATTGGTATTATGAAAGAGACAATAGATAACAAATGCTGGTGAGAGTGTAGGAAAAACAGGAACCCTTGGGCACTACTGATGGAAATGTAAATTGGTGTAGCCCCTATGGAAAACATGTTTATAAAGATTCCTCAAGAAAGTAAAAACAGTACTACCATACAATCCAGCAATTCCATTTCTGTGCATGTTATGTGAAGGAAATATAATACTCACTGTAGCATTGTTTACAAATAGCCAAGACATGGAAACAACTGAAATGGTTATCAACAGATGAATTGATGAAGAAGATGTGAGATACACACACACACATACGTGCATAATTCAACTATAAAAAGGAGGGAAATTCTGCCATTGTGATAACATGGATGGACTGTAAAGGTTATTATATTAAGCAAAATGCAATACAGAGAAATACAAATTACATGATATCATTCATTGGTAGAATCCAAAAGTCAAAACCAAAGCTCTCAGAAAGTGAGAATAGATTTTTTGTTACCAGACTCAGTGGTGGGGACATAGGAAAATGAAAGAGAGTGGTGAAAAGGTACAGACTTCCTATTATAAGATAAGTAAATGCTAGGGGTGTAATGTTCATTGGAAGGACTGAGGCTTAGGCTGAAACTCCAATACTTTGGCCACCTCATGCAAACAGTTGACTCACTGGAAAAAGACTCTGATGCTGGGAGGGATTGAGAGCAGGAGGAAAAGGGGACAACTGAGGATGAGATGGCTGGATGGCATCACTGATTCAATGCACATGAGTTTGGGTGAACTCTGGGAGTTGCTGATGGACAGGGAGGCCTGGTGTGCAGTGATTCATGGGGTCACAAAGAGTCGGATACAACTGAGCAACTGAACTGAACTGAATGTTAAACATGAGATTATAGTTTACACTGTTGTATATTTAAAATATATAAAAAATTGCTGAGAGTAAATCCTAAAATTTCTTATAACAAGGGAAAAAAAGCATTTTTTCCTTTTTTTTTTGGTATCTATATGAATGATGGCTCAACATTAAATTTATATTAAATTTATTACTTAAATTTATTGTTATAATCATTTTACAATAAATATAAGTCAATTCACTATGCTGTAAACCTTAAACTTATATGATGCTGTATGTCAGTTAGGAAAGCTTACAGTGAATGCTGCTGGATTCTTGATCTCCAAAGAAGATTTAGCTTTGGGACCAGAGACCAGGCTTGATCACTCAAGAGCTTTTCTGTAGCATAGTTTTATTAAAGTATGAAGACGGACAGAGAAAGTTTCTGACACAGACTTCAAAAGGGGGACAGAGAGGGTTCCCCACTCACTAGTCTTAGCAAGGGAGCTATATAGTTTTTTAATTGGTTTTCAGTTCAGTTGCTCAGTCGTGTCCAACTCTTTGTGACCCCAAGAACCACAGCACACCAGGCCTCCCTGTCCATCACCAACTCCCAGAGTTTACTCAAATTCATGTCCACTGAGTCGGTGATGCCATCCAACCATCTCATCCTCTGTCGTCCCCTTCTCCTCGTGCCTTCAGTCTTTCCCAACATCAGGATCTTTTCAAATGAGTCAGCTCTTCATATCAGGTGGTCAAAGTACTGGAGTTTCAGATTCAACATCAGTCCTTCCAGTGAACACCCAGGACTGATCTCCTTTAGGATGGACTGGTTGGATCTCCTTGCAGTCCAAGGGACTCTCAAGAGTCTTCTCCAACACAGTTCAAAAGCATCAATTCTTCGGGGCTCAGCTTTCTTTATAGTCCAACTCTCATATCCATACATGACTAATGGAAAAATCATAGCCTTGACTAGATGGACCTTTGTTGACAAATAATGTTTATGCTGTTTAGGTTGGTCATAACTTTTCTCCCAAGGAGTAAGCATCTTTTAATTTCATGGCTTCAATCACCATCTGAAGTGATTTGGGAGCCCCCCCCCCAAATAAAGTCTGTCACTGTTTCCACTGTTTTCCCATCTTTTTGCCATTAAGTGATGGGACTAGATGCCATGATCTTAGTTTTCTGAATGTTGAGCTTTAAGGCAACTTTTTCACTCTCCTCTTTCACTTTCATCAAGAGGCTCTTTAGTCCTTCTTCACTTTCTGCCCCAAGGGTGGTGTCATCTGCATATCTGAGGTTATTGATATTTCTCCCAGCAATCTTGATTGTAGCTTGTGCTTCCTCCAGCCCAGTGTTTCTCATGATGTACTCTTCATATAAATTAAATAAGCAGGGTTAATTGGTTATAACAGTAAATCAAAAGAATATCTCAAGGCTGTATAGATTTTACTAGACCCACTCTCACAATTTACATTTTAAGATGACAGGTTTAGAATTAACAGTAGAAAAATTTTACCAGACCAACTCCCATAATATACATTTTAGGATAACAGGATTAGTCAGAAGGTTTTCAAGAAGGAGAAACTGTCCTCAAGAAGGATACAGTGTTGTTATATGATCTATGGCAACCCACTTCAGTATTCTTGCCTGGAGAATCCCAAGGATGGGGGAGCCTGGAGGGCTGCCGTCTATGAAGTCACATCGAGTCAGACTTGACTAAGGTGACTTAGCAGCAGCAGCAGCACAGAGTTTAAGCTGAGTCATTTTGTTGTATAATCACCTGCTATGGGCTTAAAGAAAAAACATTTTATGTGACTAAGACTAAGGAATGTAGAGAAAATAAATGTTTGTCCTTTTCTCCTCCTTGAGAATACCAGATCCCTCTCTCCTCCTCTGGGATGCCGGACTTCTTATCAACCTGCCTAGCAATTGAATCAATCAATTATATCTCAACAAAAGTGAAATTTGCTCAATAACCTCAGATTTGCAGATGACACCACTGTTCTGATAGGAAACAAAGAAGAAATAAAGAGCCTCTTGATGAAAGTGAAGAAGAGAGTGAAAAAGTTTGCTTAACTCACCATTCAGAAAACTAAGATCATGGCATCTGGTCCCATCACTTCATGGCAAATAAATGGGGAAACAATGAAAACAGTGACAGCCTTTATTTTTTGGAACTCCAAAATCACTGCAGATGGTGATTGAAGCCATGAAATTAAAAGACACTTGCTCCTCGGAAGAAAAGTTGCAATCAACCTAGACAGCAGATTAAAAATCAGAGACATTGCTTTGTCAACAAAGGTCCATCTAGTCAAAGCTATGGTTTTTCCAGTAGTCATGTATGGATGTGAGAGTTGGACTACAAAGAAAGCTGAGCACTGATGCTTTCTAACTGTAGTGTTGGAGAAGACTCTTGAGAGTCCCTTGGACTGCAAGGAGATCCAACCAGTCCATCCTAAAGGAAATCAGTCCTGAATATTCATTGGAAGGCCTGACGCTGAAGCTTAAACTCCAGTACTTTGGCCACCTGATATGAAGAGCTGACTTATCTGAAAAGACCCTGATGGTGGGAAAGATTGAAGGCAGGAGGAGAAGGAGACGACAGAGGATGAGATGGTTGGATAGCATCACTGACTCGATGGACATGAGTTTGAGCAAACTCCGGGAGTTCGTGATGGACAGGGAGGCCTGGTGTGCTCAATCCACGGGGTTGCGAAGAGTCAGACATGACTCAGTGACTGAACTTAACTGAACTGAAATGTAAAAACAGCATGTAAATGGAGAATCACAATAGGAATTGCCATATTAAAGAATTTGAAAACTCCTATGGTAGAAAAATTTATTTAGCTTTTATCCAGGAGCATCTTTACGAAGGAAATCTTTTTTTTTTTCCCTTGTGATATTGATTAATATTTCAATGAGTACCAGTATTTCACAGGAAATACAATAGATAATCAGCTTATTTCATTGATAGACTTCTTGGGTGAGTCAATCAAAATGAGCTGTCCTATTTCATGTTAGACTTTGCTTGACCATTGCACTGTCCTGTGCCCACAGCCAGGGTAGAAAATGGGATAATTATTCCAAGGAATATGCTCTGACCCTCTGTGTAGAGAAGAAAGGCTACCACTCCTTTCCTACACAGTAGTAGTGTTTTGGCCTCCAAGCTGTGAAGAGGATGCCTGCTTTCACTTTGCATCTGTGACTGCAATTACTGTACCAGATGAGACAGAAGAACTGATCCAGACAGTGATTGCTGATCACATCCTCATTAATCTTCAGTGATAAAGTGCAGTGTTGAGAAAAGGAATTCGTCTGCAAGTACAATGACTGAATGATTCAGAGTCCCTCCCTTTCTTTATTTTAATAATGAAGTTCCTTACTGCATGGATTTTTAAATTTCTTCTACTTTTATAAGTAAAACCTATATTCCTTCTTCTGCTTGAAAAAGACTGAACTCTTGTAATTCCAAAGAATGTGAAGCAGCAAGTGCAAATAGGAATCTGCAGTTTGTCTGAGACTGTATATTCATTTCTTACAACCCTGCAAACCACAGCTTTCATTCACTAATGAAAAACAGATGTGGAAAATTGAGGTGGCCAGGTACCTGGCCTGAATTCCTAATCCACTTTAAAATCTTCATCAATTGCTGATATTTAGGGTTGATAAAATATCAGTACCCCTTTAAACTTCTTGCTTTTTTAGCACCAAAACCTCAATATTGTATAAAAACTCAGGAGGAGAAATAGTTTTCAAAAATGAGTTAAAACAACACAAATAGCATCTGTTTTCTAAGTAATTTTTAAAAAGTTTATGTGGTGTCAAATAGCACTACACTCATTTTATAGAGATAGAAATGGAAATAATATATAAATTACTTTTATAATCTGCTAAGATTACATAGTTTTGGAATATCTATTGGAGTACAAGAAATAAATAGAGTTGACCCTCTGTATCCACAGGTCCACATCTGTGGATTTAATGAAACTTGGGTTGAGAATATTGAGGGGAAAAAAAAAAATTCCAGGAAGTTCCAAAAGTAAAACTTGAATTTGCTGCATGCCAGTAAATATTTACAAAGAATTTACACAGCATTTACAATGATTTACATAAAATTCACATTATATTATAAGTAATCTAAAAATAATTTAAAGTATACAAGAGGATGTGCATGTAGGCTATATGCAAATACTATGCATGCTATTTTAACTAAGGGATTTGAGCATCTGTGGATTTTTATTTAATTTTGGTATCCAAGGATGGTTCTAGAGTCAACCCCACATGGGTATTGAGGGATGACTGTCCTGAATTTCCAGGTGAGATTTCTATGGCAGCATGGGACTTCTAGGTGGTAACAAATGGTAATGAATCTGCCTGCCAATGCAGGAGACGTCAATTCAATCCCTGGGTTGGGAAGATTGCTTGGAGGTGGAAACAGGAACCCATTATAGTCTTCTTGCCTGGGAAATCCCATGGAGAGAGGACCCTGGTGGGGTATATTCCATGGGATTGCAAAGAGTCAGACAGGACTTAGTGACTGGGCACGAACTCACAAAGTGCACTCTTCAGCATACAGAAAAGGCTCTTCCTATTGTATTGAATAGGTTTTGGTTCATATGATAAGTTTTAAACTAATGCTACCTTAAAACCCATTGATACAGGGACAATCATATTCACAGGAATACCTGCATCAGAAGTGCACAGAGCCCTTGTCTGCTCACAATAGATTCACCCAGCCTCACCCATGTCTCCTTTAATTGTTTCAAACAGTGTTTAGGGCATAGTTTCCATTTGAAGTGAATGTCCTGCTCTTCTCTTATTAAACTGCTATGGATTGTGGAGTGGGGTAGAGTAATGTAGGAGAAAAAGGTTCTATTTCTAATTTGATTTCTCACACGGCCACCTGAGCACTAAAGTAGACCTATTTGGGCTCACTCTCTCAAAGCCTTTCACAAGTGCTCTTTCATTGCAATTCAAACTAGTTAGTTCCTCAGAAAGAAAGTGAATGACACACACACCCATCCCTTTCATTATTCAGGTCTCTCTCTTTCCTGTTCCTTTTCCATTTAAATCTCTCCCACTTATAAGCATATAAATCTTACAATTTGGTGGGAGTGCTTAATCTCACCAGATGGAAACCATCTAAGGATTTTCTTCTGCCTAATCAAAATGTATTGTGTAGGGGAGAAAAAATAATTTTCTCTTTACCCTTCTAAGTCCTTAGCTGAGGGCCCCTATAATAAAAGAGAGATTAACAGAAGAAAAACAAACAAAAGTTTCATAACATGTTAAACTTTTGGGGCTCCAGAATCACTGTGGACGGTGACTGCATCCATGAAATCAGAAAACGATTGCTTCTTGTCAGGAAAGGGATGACAAACCTAGGCACTGTGTTGAAAAGCAGAGACATTACTCTGCTGACAAAGGTCTGTATAGACAAGGCTATGGTCTTCCCAGTGGTCACGTATGGTTGGGAGAGTTGGACTGTAAAGAAGGCAGAATGCCAAAGAATTGATCCCTCTGAACTGTGGTGCTGGAGAAGATTCCTCAAAGTCCCTTGGACNTGTTGCGCTTTAAGCCAACTTTTTCACTCTCCTCTTTCACTTTAATCGGGAGGCTCTTTAGTTCCTCTTCACTTTCTGCCATAAGGGTGGTGTCATCTGCATATCTGAGGTTATTGATATTTCTCCCGGCAATCTTGATTCCAGTTTATGCTTCCTCTAGCCCAGTGTTTCTCATGATGTACTCTGCATATAAGTTACATAAGCAGGGTGAAGTATACAGCCTTGATGTACTCCTAATCCTATTTGAATCCAGTCTGTTGTTCCATGTCCAGTTCTAACTGTTGCTTCCTGACTTGCACACAGATTTCTCAAGAGGCAGGTCAGGTGGTCTGGTATTTCCATCTCTTCATAATTTTTCACATTTTATTGTCATTCACAAAGTCAAAGGCTTTGGAATAGTCAGTAAAGCAGAAATAGATGTTTTCCTGAAACTCTCTTCCTTTTTCTATAATCCAACAGATGTTACCAATTTGATTTCTTGTTCCTCTGCCTTTTCTAAAAGCAGCTTGAACATCTGGAAGTTCTCAGTTCATGTATTGCTGAAGCCTGGCTTGGAGAATTTTGAGCATTACTTTACTAGCATGTGAAATGAGTTAAATTTTATGGTAGTTTGAGCATTCTTTGTTATTGCCTTTCTTTGAAATTGGAATGAAAACTGACCTTTTCCAGTCCTGTAGCTACTGCTGAGTCTTCCAAATTTACTGGCACATTGAATGCAGCACTTTCAAAGCATCATCTTTCAGGATTTGAAATAGCTCAACTGGAATTCCATCACTTCCACTAGCTTTGTTCACAGTGATGCTTTCTAAGGCCCGCTTGACTTCACATTCCAGGATGTCTGCTCTAGATGAGTGATCACACCATCGTGATCATAGGGGTCGTGAAGATCTTTTTTGAATAGTTCTTCTGTGTATTCTTGCTACCGCTTCTAAATATCTTCTCCTTCTGTTAGGTCTATACCATTTCTGTCCTTTATTGAGCCCATCTTTGCATGAAATATTGCTTTGGTAACTCTAATTTTCTTGAAGAGATCTGTAGTCTTTCCTTTTCTAAGTTTTCCTCTATTTCTTTGCATTGGTCACTGAGGAAGGANAGGGGTCGTGAAGATCTTTTTTGAATAGTTCTTCTGTATATTCTTGCTACCGCTTCTAAATATCTTCTCCTTCTGTTAGGTCCAGACCATTTCTGTCCTTTATTGAGCCCATCTTTGCATGAAATATTGCTTTGGTATCTCTAATTTTCTTGAAGAGATCTGTAGTCTTTCCTTTTCTAAGTTTTCCTCTATTTCTTTGCATTGGTCACTGAGGAAGGATTTCTTATCTCTCCTTTCTATTCTTTGGAACTCTGCATTCAAATTGGCATATCTTTTGTTTTCTCCTTTGCTTTTTGCTTCCTTTCTTTCCACAGGTATATGTAAGGCCTCTTCAGACAGACATTTTGCTTTTTTTCATTTCTTTTTTGGGGGGAATGGTCTTGATTCCTGTCTCCCGTACAATGTCATGAACCTCATTCCATAGTTCATCAGGCACTCTATCTATCAGATCTAGTCCCTTAAATCTATTTCTTGCTTTCACTGTATAGTCATAAGGGTTTTGATGTAGGTCATACCTGAATGCTCTAGTGGTTTTCCCCACTTTCTTCAATTTAAGTCTGAATTTGGCAATAAGGAGTTCATGATCTGAGCCACAGTCAGCTCCCAGTCTTGTTTTTGCTGACTGTATAGAGCTTCTCCATCTTTAGCTGCAGAGAATATAATTAATCTGATTTCAGTGTTGACCATCTGGTGATGTCCATGTGTACAGAGTTCTCTTGTGTTGTTGGCAGAGGATGTTTGCTATGACCAGTGTGTGTTCTCTTGTCAGAACTCTGTTAGCCTTTGCCCTGCTTCATTCTGTATTCCAAGACCAAATGCCTATTACTCCAGGTGTTTCTCGACTTCCTACTTATGCATTCCAGCTGCCTATAATGAAAAGGACATCTTTTTTGGGTGTTAGTTCCCAAAGATCTTATATATTTTCATAGACCTGTTCAACTTCAGGTTCTTCAGCATTAGTGGTGGGGGCATAGATCTGGAGTATGGTGATACTNATCTTATATATTTTCATAGACCTGTTCAACTTCAGGTTCTTCAGCATTAGTGGTGGGGGCATAGATCTGGAGTATGGTGATACTGAATGGTTTGCCTTGGAAACAATCAGAAATCATTCTGTCATTTTTGAGATTACATCCAAGTACTGCATTTCGGACTCTTTTGTTGACTATGATGGCTAATCCATTTCTTCTAAGGGATTCCTGTCTACAGTTTAGTTTACTTCAGTCACTCAGTCATGTCCTACTCTTTGCGACCCCATGAATCGCAGCACTCCAGGCCTTCCTGTTCATCACCATCTCCTGGAGTTCACTCAGACTCACATCCATCGAGTCCGTGATGCCATCCAGCCATCTCATTCTCGGTTGTCCCCTTCTCCTCCTGCCCCCAATCCCTCCTAGCATCAGAGTCTTTTCCAATGAGTCAACTATTCTCATGAGGTAGCCAAAGTACTGGAGTNACATCCATGTGTGTGTGTGTGTGTGTGTGTGTGTGTGTGTGTATCATTTTTTTTTTAACTGAATAAGTCTGGTATAAAAACTGTAATGTACATGTATGTGTGTACACACATATATATTTTTTCACAGATAGAATTTGCATATTTAGCTAGTCAGTCAGGCAGGCAATGTGTAGAGAGGAAGAGTTACTTAGTTTATATTTTTGTCTTAGATATCACCAGCTTTGGCATCTGCTCCAAGGACAGTTCTATATGGGAAAAATTAAGTAGACTACTAAATCATATGGATTAGAATAAAAATGTTTTTTCATAAGGGTTCTGGTTCTCTTCATGAATCAGCTAGATAATTGCTTCAGCTTTGCCCATGTGCTCTTAGGTCCATGTATAAAGTGTATTCTCTTGTTGAAAATTAAATGTTACAGGTCTCCATAATAGCCGCTAGAATATTAATTGATCATCATATTGTATTTAACATGGGGGGAGAATTTCAATGGTATTATGACAACCAAGAACATAACTGATGTCAGAATTGTTAGTTCTTCATGAGCACAGGGAAGGCTACCCTTCTCAGCCCCTTTGCAGTTAGTGAGGGCTTTGTAACTGGTTCAGTCCTGTAGACTCTTATTGGACTTGACATGTACACAGCAAAAAGCCTCTACATGACCTACTAGGTCTGGCGTTTTCTGTCTTAGCAGTACTAGAAGCCACAGCTGAGATGGCAGTGCTACAGGGAAATAGACCCAGTCTCATGCAAAAACACTGTGTAAACACTTGGAATGGAACCCCCTTTACCAAACTGTATTGGACATGTAGCATAAACAAAAGGTGAACTTTTGTTGTGTTAATATACTAAGACATAGGGATTAAATTGTTACTGCCATATTTCATAGCCTGTGCTGAGTTAATTATTTGAATTAATTACTTATTAACTCAAATAATATGTTACCATGATTTAAAAATCCTCAGAGTTTAATAATCATNATGCTGTGATGGCAGTGCTACAGGGAAATAGACCCAGTCTCACGCAAAAACACTGTGTAAACACTTGGAATGGAACTCCCTTTACCAAACTGTATTGGACATGTAGCATAAACAAAAGGTGAACTTTTGTTGTGTTAATATACTAAGATATAGGGATTAAATTGTTACTGCCATATTTCATAGCCTGTGCTAAGTTAATTATTTGAATTAATTACTTATTAACTCAAATAATATGTTACCATGATTTAAAAATCTTCAGAGTTTAATGATCATAGGTCCATATAAAGTTTGTTTCACTGAAGAGTCTGAATTTTGACAAATATACTGCTAGTAGTCACTGTTGATAAAAGAAGTATTCAGGTGATCCTCTACTTGGTAATTCGCACATGAGAACAGAGAGCCTGGGCAATAATAACATAGTGCTGAGTCACTTAGTCATGTCTGACTCTGCAGCCNTATACTGCTAGTAGTCACTGTTGATAAAGGAAGTATTCAGGTGACCCTCTACTTGGTAATTCACACATGAGAACAGAGAGCCTGGGCAATAATAACCTAGTGCTGAGTCACTTAGTCATGTCTGACTCTGCAGCCCCTTGGACTTTAGGCTGCCAGGCTTCTGTGCCCATGGAATTTTCCAGGCAAGAATACCGGTGTGAATTGTCATTTCCTTCTCCAGGGATCTGCATAACCCAGGGACCAAACTGATGTCTTTTATGTCCCTGCATTGGCAGGTAGATTCTTTACTACCAGTGCCATCTAGGAAGTCTAATAGGCAGTCATTCCTGTATGTCATTACCATATGAGTGTTGTAAGATATTGATACTATCATCAGAGACAGAATACATCCAAAATCCTTGACCTCCAGGTTAAAATATGTGACTGTGAGCCTGTGCTGTGCTATGCTTAGTCTCTCAGTCATGTCTGACTCTTTGCAACCCCAAGGACTGTAGTTTGCCAGGCTCCTCTGTCCATGGTGATTCTCCAGGCAAGAATACTGGAATGAGTTGCCATGCTCTCTTTCACGGGATCTTTCCAATCCAGGTCTCCTGCATTGCAGTTGGATTCTTTACCAGCTGAGCCACCAAGGAAGCCTAAGAATACTGGAGTGGGTAGTCTATCCCTTCTCTAGAGGATCTTCCTGACCCAGGAGTCGAACCAGGGTCTCTTGCATTGTAGGTGGATTTTTTACCATCTGAGCTACAAGGAAGTCCAACTGTGAGCCTAGTGCTTCCCAATAACATGTATGATATCAACTTCACCTAAACAAAATTTCATCAGAAAAACCTTCATCTAGTCGTAGACTTGAACTATAGTAACATAATTTAAGGCCTCAATTTTTGAAAGTCTTCCTTCTTTGACTTATTCTAGATATTTCAGATCAGGAATTGCAATTTAAATGGTGAATTTTATATTAACTTTTTAATTAAGATATTAACATGTAATCAAATAAGTGGCAGAGGATGAGATGCTTAGATAGCATCAACAACTCAGTGGACATGAATTTGTGCAAACTCCGGGAGACAGTGAAAGACAGAGAAACCCGGTGTGCTGCAGCCATGGGGCAGTTGGACATGACTTAGCAACTGAACAACAAGAATAAAATCATTGTGTTAAGTGTAAAAAAAAATTAACAATTCCTTAAGTGGTGGTTATTAAATTTTAGTGGAATTGGAGAATCCAGTGAAAACTNGAGATGCTTAGATAGCATCAACAACTCAATGGACATGAATTTGTGCAAACTCTGGGAGACAGTGAAAGACAGAGAAACCTGGTGTGCTGCAGCCATGGGGCAGTTGGACATGACTTAGCAACTGAACAACAAGAATAAAATCATTTATGTTAAGTGTAAAAAAAAATTAACAATTCCTTAAGTGGTGGTTATTAAATTTTAGTGGAATTGGAGAATCCAGTGAAAACTAACCAGTCCCAAGAGAATACACACATGGACAATATTTTTATATAAATTCTAGGAGTTCATGATCCCTCTGCAAAATCCCTGTGAACTATTGCCCTGAAAGGAGATGAGAATCTCCATGTACCAGAGGAAGACCCTCGGGAGATCAACCATTAGAAAATTTGTGACCTTCATTAATTTGTTTAAATTTATCTCAGGGGTCCCAGGATGCTGGTGTCACTGAGCTATGCTGAAGGGACAAAGGCAAATAAGACCTAGAGGGTCCCCTGCCTGCAAAGAGCTCTGATTATGGATGGAGGTGTGCTGAGTCAGACCACTCATGCACTATGACTGCTTCTGTGAGACAGAAAGTCTTGGGGGGTCAGGAGAAGTTCCCAAGGAAGATGAGATCCAGGGGAGAAGTAGGCTATGTTGCGGTGAGGAGGGCCAGAGAGGAGGCAGGAGTATTTACAAATGCCAGAGCAACAAGGGCCTTGGCGCTGGGGCATTACTAACCAAGAATGGGAGCCTGGAGNACTCATGCACTATGACTGCTTCTTTGAGACAGAAAGTCTGGGGGGTCAGGAGAAGTTCCCAAGGAAGATGAGATCTAGGGGAGAAGTAGGCTATGTTGCAGTGAGGAGGGCCAGAGAGGAGGCAGGAGTATGTACAATTGCCAGAGCAACAAGGGCCTTGGCGCTGGGGCATTACTAACCAAGAATGGGAGCCTGGAGATATGAAGCTAACATTAAAAACAAGATCATATTAAGAGGGGGCTTTTAGTCCAGGCCATGAAATTTGGCTTTAGCCGTGAGTATTTTCAAATTACTTGCTCTTGCACAACAAGTAACATATAGTTTCTCTCCTTTCTTATTTATGAAATATGAATAAACCATCTCTGGTAATATGAAGCTTTATTTATTTAAAAGAAACATATGAGTCAGATAGAGAAAAACAAATATGATACTGCTTATATGTTGAATCTAAAAAAATGTTACAAATGAACCTATGTACAAAACAGAAATAGAGTTACAGATATAGAAAATAAACATAGCTAAGGGGGAAAGTGGTAGGGGAGGGAAAAATTGGGAGACTGGGACTGACATATGCATACTACTATATATAAGATAGAGAACTAATGAGAATCTACTGTATAGCACAGGGAACTCTACTCAATACTCTGTAATGATCTACATGGGAATAACATTTTTAAAAGAGTAAATATATGTATAATTGATTCACTTTGCTGTATCACAGAAACTAACACATTGTAAGCTAACATTGTAAATCAACTATACTTCAATAAAAATTAATTTCAAAAATTAAATCACCCTCTTAATGAGAGAAAAAAAGACATTTGATCCCTATAATTTAGAATTATGTGTGTATAATTTCAAAATTATGTCATGTTATAGTTGCAACAGACCCTGGAAATGATCTGATCTAATGTTTTATTTTGCATATGAAATGCCTAGATTTATGAGTAACTATTTAATCACTGAGCTTGACCTACAATTCTAACAGGTATCCACAGTTCCTGGAGTCAGTGCTTATGGAAATGCAACTTCAGTACAAATAGGAAATATTTCAGGATATATTGATACTCCAGACCCACCAACAATCATCAGCTATCTACCTGGGCTTCTTTACAAATTTAGCTGTAGTTATCCATTGGAATACCTGGTTAATAATACCCAACTTGCTTCGTAAGTTGCATTTTATTCTTACTTTCTCATGTTGTCTTT
Organism: Raphicerus campestris; assembly: GCA_006410735.1. Lineage (NCBI taxonomy): Eukaryota > Metazoa > Chordata > Mammalia > Artiodactyla > Bovidae > Raphicerus > Raphicerus campestris. The sequence goes on from SJYW01012779.1 coordinate 87,793, forward strand.
TTATTTGGGTCATTTTTATCCTTGAAGAACTTACAAAGATATTAATAGAAGGATTTGTTGAGAAAGTTAAACTGAATCTAATGGAAACTGTATATGGTCTTATATATCTATCTACTTAAGGCTATGGCTTTTCCAGTAGTCATGTATGGATGTGAGAGTTGGACTATAAAGAAAGCTGAGCCCCAAAGAACTGATGCTTTTGAACTGTGGTGTTGAGGAAGACTGTTGAAAGTCCCTTGGACTGCAAGGAGATTCACCTGTTCATTCTAAAGGAGATCAGTCCTGGGTGTTCATTGGAGGGACTGATGTTGAAGCTGAAACTCCAATACTTTGGCCACCTGATGAGCTGACTCATTTGAAAAGACCCTGATGCTGGGAGAGATTGAGGGCAGGAGGAGAAGGGGACGACAGAGGATGCGATTGTTGGATGGCATCACTGACACAATGGACATGGGTTTGGGTGAACTCCAGGAGTTGGTGATGGACAGGGAGGCTTGGCATGCTGCGTGCGGTTCATGGGGTTGCAAAGAGTTGGATACGACTGAGCGACTGAACTGAACTGAACTTATCCATTTAAAACGATTATTGTTTTGAAGAACATTAACAGTTCAGTTTTAATCTTTTCCCTAAATTAAAACCAGTTCACATTAGTCAAATATTTGCCTTTGGTTCTCCTGGCTCTCTTCAGAACTGCCGGAGAACCCAAGAATCCTGGGAGCTTATGCAGTCCAGAGGATCTGGCATGTTTCCAGTGGGTAGATCATTTGGTCACTGTATTGATGGGCCCTGCTTGGGTATGTGCTCACTGTTGGACTGCTGCCTCAGAATCTGAGGTCTCCATGCCTCCTTCTGAGGTGTCCCCTGCACAGATGCTGATGATTCCCAGCAAAGATGGTTTCACGCATAGTCAAAGAGCTTCAGACATGGATTCATTGCCTTTTGTTTATAGTCAGGTATTCATTCATTAAGGCTTCTCAGGTGGCTCAGTGGTAAAGAATCCACCTGCCAAGCAGGAGATGCAGGCTTAAAATCCCTGGGTCAGGAAGATCCCCTGGAGGAGGAAATGCAATCCTCTCCAATTGCCATGGAAAATCCCATGGACAGAGGAACCTGGCAGGCTACAGTTCATGGGATTTCAAAGAGTCGTATCAGACTTAGCAACAAACCACTACCACATTCATTTATTACTCCCAAAGCACACACTCCAAGTCGTGTTTACATCCATATTGCAATATAATCATATGGATTTGTGAAATATTTTTGACAAAATGGGGTGATTAACTAAAAACTTTCCTTCTTCAGCTGTAGGGTTTTCTCTCACAAAAGTAAAGTTATTGTTTAATCTCAGTAACAAGGGATATGGAGGACACATTTTGCTTCAGTTTAAAAAATATTCATAGATAATTTAATGGTACAGTTATGATAAATGACTTGGTCAAAAGCAAGATTNATAAAAACTTTCCCTCTTCAGCTGTAGGGTTTTCTCTCACAAAAGTAAAGTTATTGTTTAATCTCAGTTACAAGGGATATGGAGGACACATTTTGCTTCAGTTTAAAAAATATTCATAGATAATTTAATGGTACAGTTATGATAAATGACTTGGTCAAAAGCAAGATTTTGATGTGGAAAACAAGAAAAGAAAGGCCTTGAGTCAAAAAGAAGCAGGTGCAGAGAGAAATGGGTCATAGTCTTTCACTCTGCTCCCCTCAACTTCCTCACTAAATTCATTCCTGAACTTCAGTGCACATGGATGTGCATTCATTTAAATGGGACTTCCCTGATAGCTCAGCTGGTAAAGAATCTGGCTGCAATGCAGGAGACCCTCGCCTCCTCAGAGGGAAGATCTGCTGGAGAAGGGAAAAAGCTACCCACTCCAGTATTCTGGCCTGGAGAACTAGTCCATGGGGTCGGAAAGAGTCGGACAGGACTGAGCAGCTTTCACTTTTGGAGAAGGAAATAGCAACTCACTCCAGTATTCTTGCCTGGAAAATCCCATGGATGGAGGAACCTAGTGGGCTACAGTCCATGGGGTTGCAAAGAGTCGGACAGGACTGAGCAACTTCACTTTCACTTTTTCTTTATTCAACAAATATTTATTATACACCTTATATGTACCATGCAAAGTCCTAACAGTGAAAAAAGTAAAATAAAATTCCTGGTCTCATGAAGCTTGNCCTCGGCTCCTCAGAGGGAAGATCTGCTGGAGAAGGGAAAAAGCTACCCACTCCAGTATTCTGGCCTGGAGAACTAGTCCGTGGGGTCGGAAAGAGTCGGACAGGACTGAGCAGCTTTCACTTTTGAAGAAGAAAATAGCAACTCACTCCAATATTCTTGCCTGGAAAATCCCATGGATGGAGGAACCTAGTGGGCTACAGTCCATGGGGTTGCAAAGAGTTGGACAGGACTGAGCGACTTCACTTTCACCTTTTCTTTATTCAACAAATGTTTATTATACACCTTATATGTACCATGCAAAGTCCTAACAGTGAAAAAAGTAAAATAAAATTCCTGGTCTCATGAAGCTTGTATAGAAATGGAGTTGATGAAAATGTATTCACATTAGATTCAGACTTTATTGGAATGACTTTTTTTTTTTTCCTGCACCTCATATATGTAACAAAAATGTAACAAAAAAAAATTCCTTTATAAATGAAAAGATCAGAAAGAGCAGTTTACCTTTATTTAGTCCCTCTTGCTTTCTGATTATTTATCTGTTCAGTGATTTAAACAATATACCCATTCCAGACCTAGTTATGTCAGGATTGCACAAGAGTTTTGGTGCCTTGAATCTATCATTAAGATGTGATTTATTAATTTAAAAATCTCATCAGTGTCTCCCTTTTCCTCAATCTATTTTAGGTCCTCAGCTGCCANTTAAACAATATACCCATTCCAGACCTAGTTATGTCAGGATTGCACAAGAGTTTTGGTGCCTTGAATCTATCATTAAGATGTGATTTATTAATTTAAAAATCTCATCAGTGTCTCCCTTTTCCTCAATCTATTTTAGGTCCTCAGCTGCCATTTCTGTGAGGGAGAACAACGGTACATTTGTAAGCACTTTGAACCTGCTCCTTTATAATGTAAGTTGATGGTTGAAGGATGTTATTTTTTTCTCTCACTATTCTGAGGAGCCATTTTTTCTGAATGGCTTTCCTATAAAAATCCACCAAAAGTTACATTTACCCTGTTATACTTTGGTAATGTTTATTCATCTTCACTACCATTTTCAAATATCTTAGTGGTAAAGGTATGCTAACAATTCTGTTATTTTCCAGAAGGTGATAAATGATTTAAATTTTACTTCATATATGTGATTTTGCATAGTTACTCCAAGTGTCTCTCTACATTTATACGTATATATTTATTTGTGTGTTTGTGTGTGTGTAAACATAGTCAGGGTCAAGATTTTGGGAATAATATATTTGTGATAAAAAGATAGGAAAAGTCCAAATGATGCTCCATTTGAAGGCAAGATACTTGGTGTTCAGTGTGTTAACATTTCCAGTGTGGGTTATGACTGTTGTCAATTCTGTCATATCTGAAATAGTTTGGGTTTGACTACACAGTATTGTCTAAACTTTTGTCATATAAATGTTGACAGTGGCAGCAAAATGTGAAAAATATATGAATTTCTATTTATAACTCTAACTTTAATCCTCCAAATGATATTTTCATGTTGATTAAAAATTTTATTCATACATTTTAAATGCCTGATTTAAATATCAATTTTTCAATATATCAACCAACATTTTTGTAAATTATGAATCTGATTTTTACATTATTATTCATGTCATCATGGCACTGAGTTATAATTCATGCAACTGATTTAAAAGTCAGTGCTTTATACTTTGCATATAATGAGCTATAAATATTGTAGTAGGACACTTTCCAAAGGCATTTTAAAAATCATGTTTATAAGTTTGTAGTCTGACATCACAGAGTTCTAAACAACAAATTAAAATGTGTTGGAATGAAGATTGCCTTTCTGTCATTTCTAAACTTTCTTCTGCAAGGAGAAGCTGCCAAGATACTTGGTTTTACAATACTCAGCAAATATGTGCCAATATTCATTCCCAGTATGACCAGATATTTATTATTGTTGTAAGCAATATTNTGGGGTTCTCAAGGCAAGAATACTGAAGTGGTTTGCCATTCCCTTCTCCAGCAGACCACATTCTGTCAGACCTCTCCACTATGACCCGCCGTCTTGGGTTGCCCTGCGGGCATAGCTTGATTTCATTGAGTTAGGGTGGAGCATCCGGAGGAGGGGCGGCTATGTGGTCGCAGGAGGGCCTAGAGGAGCTATCCCAAGTTGAAGGTCAGGAAGGGCGGTGGTAAGGAGATACCCCTTGTCCAATGTAAGGAGCAGCTGCTGTGCTTTGCTGGAGCAGCCTTGAAAAGATACCCTACCCCCAAGTTAAGAGAAACCCAAGTAAGATGGTAGGTGTTGCAAGAGGGCATCAGAGGGCAGACACACTGCAACTGTACTCACAGAAAACTAGTCAATCTAATGGGTCTGTTCACTAGATTGTCTATATGTGACCTCTCCCTTTGACCTGGGTTTCCTCCTCTGTGTGTTTCCTGGGCACGGATCCTAAGAGAGAAAGAATCAGGCTGAAGCCATATTGCTTTTCATGACCTAGCTACAGAAGTCACATGGCCTCTTATCTACTTCATCCTATTGGTTACACACACAGCCAGCTCTGATTCACAATGGGAGATAATCAAACATGAACATTGTTATCAAGAAGTATGAATCATTGGGGGCCATCTAGGGAGCTGGCTACCTCAGTGGAAATGTAACAGGAAATTTATAGACCCTGAAAGTATGTTATTATTAAAACAAAGTAAGAAGCAGAAGGAATTATGGAGAAAATACATTTATAAATTTAAAATATGTGAGTGCAAACCCACAACATACATCTTCTAAGAATGAATTTAAATAAAGTGTTGTCTCAAGCATTTTTAAATGACTGGCTTTAGGAAAAAAGCAGAATGAATATGAGGAATGGTAATATATATATATATTTTTTTACCCTTCAATTTTATTTTATTTATTTATTTTTAAAATACTTTATTCTACGTTACAACACTGTATTGGTTTTGCCATACATTGACATGAATCAGCCACAGGTGTACACGATCTCCCAATGCCAAAGCCCCCTCCCACCTCCCACCCCACACCATCTCCCCGGATCATCCTGTACACCAGCCCCTAGCATCCTGTATCCTGTATTGAACATAGACTGGCACTTCATTTCTTATATGATAGTATACATGTTTCAGTGCCATTCTCCCAAATTATCCCACCCTCTCCCTCTCCCTCATAGGCCAAAAGTCCGTTCCATTCCTCTGTGTCTCTTTTATTGTCTCACATACAGGGTCATCATTACTATCTTTCTAAATTCCATATATATGTGTCAGTATACTGTATTGGTGTTTTTCTTTCTGGCTTACTTCACTCTGTATAATCGGCTCCAGTTTCATCCATCTCATTAGAACTGAGTCAAATTTATTCTTTTTAACGGGTGAGTAATACTCCATTGTGTATATGTACCACAGCTTTCTTATCCATTCATCTGCTGATGGACATCTAGATTGTTTCCATNNNTTTTTTTTTTTTTTTTTTTTTAATCCGTAGACTATTTTTTAAGAGCAGTTTTAGGTTTATAGAAAAATTGATCTAAAAGTATAGAGAATTCCTATAGACCTCCAGGGCCTACATACAATTTCCTTTATTACTTACACCTTGCATTATGGGGCATGTAGTGTATTTGTTATAATTTATGAACCAATATTGATATATTAAGAAGTTTTCATAATTTACATTTAGGTTAACGCTTCATGTTATATATCCTATGGGTTTTAAAAACTGTGAATGGCATGTGTCCATTTTTGTTGTATCATACAGAAGAGTTTCACTACCTCAAACTAGTTTTTTAACTTGGCACCATTGTAGTATTTTGCCATCTCTCAGGACATTAAAAAAACTAGCAATTTATACTGGAAAAGAATTTTTGTTATTGTTCTGTCACTAAATCTGTTATGCCCAAGTTGTGAAATCTCCCAATGAGCACCAGGGAGCCAATATCTGATGCAAAAGCAAGAGAGTTTTTATTACCAAGCTCTAGCTGGGGCTCCCACCGGTACCGACGCAGCGGCTATAGGGAGGAGCCCTGAGCTCTGGGTTACATTGCCTATATAGGGTATTCTCGCGCCAGAAATTTGAAAAAAAGGAGTTTCCGGGTTGGGAGATGTCTAATTGGTTACCTTCTGTGGAAGGGTTAGGTGTTGGGTTCTGATTGGCTCCCATTTCCCGGGCTGGCCACAGGTTCTGCTTGGTCCGTGGGTAGTGGGTTGGGGTTAAGGGATTTCTAAAGGCTCTTGGATTTCCAAAGGCTCTTTTCCTGGAACCTTACAAAATGGAGTAGCTTAGATTCTTCAAGTCGTGTCTGACTCTTTGCAACCCCATGGACAGCAGCATGCCAGGGTTCCTTGTCCTTTACTATCTCCCGGAGTTTGCTCAAATTCATGTCCATGGAGTCAGTGATGCCATCCAATCATCATCCTGTGTCGCCCCCTTCTCTTCTTGCCCTCAATCTTTCCCAGCATCAGGGTCTTTTTCAGTGACTCGGCTCTTCAAATCAGGTGACCAAACTATTGCAGCTTCAACTTCAGCAACAGTCTTTCCAATGAATATTTTGAGTTGATTTCCTTTAGGACTGACTGGTTTGATCTTCTTGCTTTCTGATGGATTCTCAAGAGTCTTCTCCAGCACCACCATTTGAAAGCATCAATTCTTTCATGCCCAGACTTCTTTCTGGTCCAATTTTCTCATCTGTACATGACTACTGAAAAAAACTATAGTTTTAACAAAACAGACCTTTGGTATACTTTAATGAATTTATCCAAAACCATATTTATTATTTGTTTGGAACCCTAACACTTAGCTACCCAAATGTGATTTTATTACCACATTTCAACCATTTTGGGGCCATATTTTCCTATTTTACATGCAAAGGTTTTGATCTAAACTTTGGGAATTATGAAGTTATATTATATACTTACTACTCTTATTCTGTGGTTAGCTATTTGAAAAGGAAAAGTTGTACTGAATATGGACTCAGTACAATTATTTCTGTGTGTTGTGGGATTCAGGGAATATGCTTAGGAAAATTTTACTTGTAAAACATAATGACATTTATTGATTTTGTGATTTCAATATGTGCAGTTTACTTCGAGTTGACCATGGCCCTTATTCTTACATAGCATAAATATACTAGTTTTCTTCTCTGTGGAAATTAAGTGAGTATGATTTTGAATTTGAATTGCACCTAAGTAATAGTGTCTTCTGAGCAGATAAAGAAACAGAGTAAATCTAAAACTGGGCTATGGTAATTATGAATTATTTTTAAAGTTGAAGAAAAAAAATCTAAAATAAATATAATTGATTTTAGGGACAATATTTACTCACAGGAGTATGGCAACTATACAAAATAAAATCTAAATATTACTGTTTGGAAGAATTTTAGGAGAAAAAGATGATAATTAAGATTAAACCATAGCTGAGTCATATCATTTGCAAATGACTTTGTAGTATAATATTTGTAAAAAAATAGAAGTAAGATCCTTTGAGACAATACTGATGCAAGTACAAGATGAATGAGCCATAATAGTCGATGAAGTGTGTATAACTTGAAGAAGTTGGAAAAGGGAGCCAGGAAGAGAATTAATTAAAAATACCCACTATGAGAAATGGCTAGAGGAGCTGTTATCATTTATCACAGAAATATAGAAAATAAGTACAGCACATAATCCCTCACTTATCAGGCTTCATTTGGGAGTGAAATGTTCCACATGAATGCAGCTCTTTCAAAAGTGGAGCATCCAAATTATCATTGCTTTAAGTTTCAAAATTCAGTATCTGTTGTTTCTTCCCAGCCTTCTGAAACAGAGTGAGCTCTGTATTCTGCCTTTGCTTGATGATACTGAGATTTCATTAAATATTTCCCTTTGCTGCAAAATAGCTTTATCTTCAGAGTTACTAAATTTGGGGGAAACAATTTGCCTCCATGATAAATGATTTGATAACTTAGATTTTGAGAAGTTTTTTCTTTTTTCTTCATTTTTTTCCTGCTTTTCTTTACTATCAGTTTCTAATTTGCTGCCTTAGTCTACTGTAAATTGGGGAATTATATAAATAAGCTCTGCAGAATTGGTCTAAACCAAGGGTAAGAGGTAGAAATGAAGCCCTAAGACACCATTCTGTAAGTTCTCACCACGTTATCTAGTACAGGAATTCCATGGCAAGCATTTTTGGCAACTTGGAGAACATACTGGTCCTTTTTTTGGTTTTGTTTTCAGTTAAATTATGGTAATTTAAAATTGCGAGATAAGTGATTTGGGGTTAATGAGAGACTATTAAGAGTATAAAGATTTACAACTCCAGAGGCAAAGGGCTTAAACTGAAGCAGATATAATTTAAATAAACTGAATATTAGCTACTAATATAGTTTAAATAAATGAAATATGAATTTAAATAAACTGAATAGTGATAGTTGAATATTAGCTAAACTAAATACTAATCTCTTACTAGTAACCATTGCATATAATTTAAATACATTGAACATTAATCATCATAAATGATAAACTATGGACATGAAAAGATTTATGCATAGAAGTGAGTTTATTACTTGGATATGATTTAAGAACAGTTCTGCCAAAAAACAAGACGATTAATTAGGTCCTTTTAGGAGTTGGTTCGGTAAATTTATGTTGACTTGCCCTCTCTTTTTTTTAATAGGCCATTATTGTCTTAAGTAAATGTGCTGTTGTTGGGAAGGCAATGATGGGTTAATTGCTTATTTATTTATTTATTTTTTAATTAGGATTCGACCTACAATCAGCAGTTAATTATCCCGAGTATAGGACTACCTTTGAAAACCAAAGTATTTGCAGCTGTACAAGCCACTAATCTGGATGGCAGGTAATTTCAAGCTCCTATCTTTTGTTGGCTAATACATTTCGGCTGCCTAAAGCCTGATGAATCATAAGGTTAACTCATTCACTTAAAAATATATTGCCATTGCCACACCATTTAGGAATGCCTAATAAATAGAAATAACAAATTACAGGATGAAAGGGTGATATTTTAAGTCATTAATTAGAAAATAACATTTCTTTCCTTAAAGAAGGAGAGATAGTGATGGGAAGAGGGCATGGGAAGAGCCCTGAGGATACCAGAATATTCTGCTTTTTCATCTGAAAGATGATTAGTCAGATACAGTAATTTTGTGAACATGTGGTCTGTACATTTTTTATGTGTGTGTGTCTGTGCATGCTCAGTTGCTCTAGTCACATCCAACTCTTTGTGACCCCGTGGACTATAGCCCACCAAGCTCCACTGTTCATAGGATTCTCCAGGAAAGAATACTGGAATGGATTGCCATGCACTCATCCAAGGGATCTTTCTGACCCAGGAATTGCACCTGCGTCTCCTGCATTTTCTGCTTTACAGGTGGATTCTTTTTTTGCTGAGCCACAGGGGAAGCCCTCCTATGTGTGTGTTAATATTCAGTAAATGTTTATTAAAAAAAAACAAAAAAAAAACAAAAGCACTCTGGCCCACAACTATATATAACAATCCCCAGAAACATCTCTGCAAAAAAACCAAATAAGTTATTTCGTCTGATTCTTAGAAAATCCAGGATGATCAAAATTGAAAGGAAATTCAAAAGTAAAGATCCATTTCTACCTTAATAAAAATTGTAACATGTATATGATTTATTTTGGGTTTCTCGTATATTATTATTTAAACTTTGCATCCTGAAGAGATTGGTGCTCTTGAGAAATTTGGTTCTCCTTTGCCTTCTCCCTTTTTGTCTTCTTGGCATTTCTGTTCTTGGTTTTATGTGATACTTGATGTATGATGGAAATTTGTTGCAGACTTTTAAACACTCTGAGTTTAGGAGAACATTTTATTAAACAAGAAGTCTCAGGAAATAATTAGTTAAAAAGCTATATTCCCTGGAGTAAGATGTTTGTGAATATCTACTTCCTTTGGGTTAATAACTAATATTCAAAGGAGACTCTGACTCTAGATTATTCTTCCTTTTCCTTGCAGATGGAATGTCTTAATGGATTACTGCTACACGACCCCATCAGGGAACCCAAATGATGATACTCGATATGATCTCTTCCTTAGGTAGGTGTCTAAGTCTTGTATTGATAGCAATACTTCAATTAAAGATAATTCCAATAGAAAATTGAAGACAGATAGATGAATTACAAGGTACTTTTATAGCTTTTAGATTTAAAATTTTGCATTCTGAACAAAAATTAAAATATAATTGGAAGTGTAAAAGTGGAGAACAGTTTTCAACATGAAATGCTGAAAAGGCTATTGTTGAATGAAAGTTACAAGTAAGTTTGGCACATCAAAGATGTTTTATTCATGTTTAGGTCATATGGGAATATTTCATTGTCCTAAGAAAAGCATGGTTAGGAGATTATTGGCAATAAGAGGAAGGCAGTGACCTTTTTTTATGAAACTAGACTGTCTCATGGTATGTCAAAAGGAGAGTAAAATTAAAGTAATGGTCTAGATAATTTAGACCCCATAATGCTTTTCTTCATTTAACAGTATTTAAAATGAAAACCTACCACTTTTTTTTTTTTAAATCAGATCCAATAACTTTGACTTCATTCCCCAATAGACAGTGATAGAGTGAATGTAATCTACATTTGGGAAAAAGGGACATTGATCATAAAAACATTCATCTTAGTTCCTTTTCAGCATTTTTATCTGACAGGAGAACAGACTTGAGAGTCAAGCAATGGCTTCTAATCATGCTTAGAAAATGCAGTTGGCTCTGATCACTGCTGCTTATTGACACATGATGGGAATAATATGATGGGAAATCAAAATAATAAATTTTATTGGTTAATCAAGGTTAAGGTGCTACCCAGAGGATATAATCAAACTGATGCTCATCCTATTGCTGGAAGTGTTCATTTGGTTAACATTTTTGTGAAACAATATCCTTAAAAAACATCCTTAGAAGATTTCATATCTTTTTATTCTACATTTGTGAATTAGGAAGCATATTCTAAAAGTATTTATCATCTTCTTGTCTATCAGTGCTATTTAGAATAGTAAAAATAAGAACCAACTGCATGTTCAGCAGCAAGGAAATGGGTAGGTGAATTATGGAGAAGCAGCAAGTTGAAAGCTCACATAGGCATTATAATCATACAAAGTTATTTATAAAATAGAAAAAAAGATTGGTTCTATTTTATCTCTTCTCCTTCTGTCTTCTTGATATTCCAGTCTTTATAAATACGTGGTTCTTTACAATTTAAAATATGAAATGAAAGAATCAGCATACACAATTGTACAATTGACCTCATTTATATATTATAGAAAAGAGTGTTAGGAAATATTAATATATCAAAAGATTCACCATGGTTATGTATGCACAGTGAGATTGTGGATCATTTTGCTTCAACATTTTTGTTTTTCTATAATCTATAGAAATTTCACAATTTCTAAATAATTGCATATTATAATCTGGAATATGATCATTAGACTTCTAGTATGACTATGATTTCAGCTTATTCTTTCAGTTTTCTTCCTGGAAACTATAGAGAATGAAATGGGTTCCCAAATGACATTTTCAGTGAGATTAGGAGGAAAAGAAAATCTGCTACTGCTAAGTCACTTCAGTCGTGTCCGACTCTGTGCGACCCCAGAGACGGTAGCCCACCAGGCTCCCCCGTCCCTGGGATTCTCTAGGCAAGAATACTGGAGTGGGTTGCCATTTCCTTCTCCAATGCATGAAAGTGAAAAGTGAAAGTGAAGTTGTTCAGTCATGTCCAACTCTTAGCAACCCCATAGACTGCAGCCTACTACGCTCCTCTGCCTGTGGGATTTTCCAGGCAAGAGTATTAGAATGGGGTGCCATTGTCTTCTCCGAAAAGAAAACCTAGAAATTACAAAATATTTGTTAGTGTTGATAAAATCAGTTAATAAGATCAAGACATACAGTATAGGAAAAGGCTGGGAGGAAATGGTGTGGGAAGATGNCAAGAGTATTAGAATGGGGTGCCATTGTCTTCTCCGAAAAGAAAACCTGGAAATTACAAAATATTTGTTAGTGTTAATAAAATTAGTTAATAAGATCAAGATATACAGTATAGGAAAAGGCTGGGAGGAAGTGGTGTGGGAAGATGTGGCAGGAGAATTGGGGAAGAAAAGTGAATGCTGTGGGTGCCAGTGCCATAGAACCTAGAAAGCCTGGAGAAATAAGCACCTAAAAGAACAGAGAATCATAAGCTAACTGAATCGAGAAAAAAACAGATGAACAAAAAATTCATAAAATACAAAAGAAAGGGGGAAAACTACAAGGAAATGAGAAGGGTATGATACTACCAGATGTNTGTGGCAGGAGAATTGGGGAAGAAAAGTGAATGCTGTGGGTGCCAGTGCCATAGAACCTAGAAAGCCTGGAGAAATAAGCGCCTAAAAGAACAGAGAATCATAAGCTAACTGAATCGAGAAAAAAACAGATGAACAAAAAATTCGTAAAATACAAAAGAAAGGGGGAAAACTATAAGGAAATGAGAAGGATATGATACTACGAGATGTCGCAGTTAATAGACACTCTAAAGTGAACTCTGGGAGATGGTGATGGACAGGGAGGCCTGGCATGCTGCGATTCACGGGGTCACAAACAGCTGGGCATGGCTGAGCAGCTGAATTGAACTGAACTGAAAGTTATTAAGAAATATGATATTATGTGAGGCTAGACACATAGATAAAAATTTACAATACTCAGTTGAAAATAGATCCAAAGTATGGTAATTTATTAGGTGATAGAGTGTGATAATATGCAAATCAGTGGGATTGACAGAGAGTCTTAAAAACAGTGCAGGATAGTAGATAATCATAAGAAAAATAAAGTATGAGATCTGTACTTCACTCATTATACCATGATAAACTTTAAACGGATTATTAATTTAAATGTAAAAACTACAGCTTTAAAAGTGATGGGAGAGAAAATGCAAAATATCATTAGAACTTTGGGGTATGGAAAATCACCTTTAGCCCACATACTAGAAACCATTAAATAAAATATTTAAAATTAAATTATATAAAAATAAATTTCTCAAACATATGCACACAGGCACATGCACACACACACACACACACACACACACACAGAGGACTATCCAAAGCCAAACAACAAAGTAAAACAATTCGCAATTTATATAACAAACAAGGAACCACATTTCTTAAAAACCAAGGATTTAAAGGAATCAGAAAGGAAAGGCCAATAATACAATTAAAATTTAGGCAAACAACATAAATTTCAGATAAAGAAATACAGAAGGCTCTAATATATATGAAAAATGCACATATCCATTCACACTAACAAAAAGCTGAAATATTATTACATGATGATAGTTTATTGTTCCTGTCAAATAGAGAATAATCTAGAATTTTATGCATATTTGTTGATGTAGCTCTGAGGGAAATTAAGTATTTTTTATACATTACTGGGGCAGTACAAAATGCAGCAATACTTCTAGTTCTAGTTCAGTCACTCAGTCGAGTCCGACTCTTTGTGACCCCATGAATCAAAGCATGCCAGGCTTCCCTATTCATCGCCATCTCTCTGAGTTCACTCAGACTCACGTCCATCAAGTCAGTGATGCCATCCAGCCATCTCATTCTCGGTCGTCCATTTCTCCTCCTGCCCCCAATCCCTCCCAGCATCAGAGTCTTTTCCAATGAGTCAACTCTTCGCATGAGGTGGCCAAAGTACTAGAGTTTCAGCTTTAGCATCATTCCTTCNATTTTTCATGTAGAGAAAACATATAATCTGGAGGAGGCCTACTTTTTCAGAAATAGTATTTTCCTCTAATAGTAGCTTACAAGAAGCATTTTATTTTTTATCAGTTTTGGAAAAAGTTTTAAAAAGCCAAATTTTAAACCTATATTCTTACAGAAAAAAATCAACCTTTCTTTGGCTAATTTATTCATACAGTAGAGCAAATAAAACAACTCAGTGATAAACAGCAAAACCTAGCATGTGCAGCTACTAAAAGTGCTGTTTTTAACTGTAAAAACTGCTGTAGAGACTAGTTACTATTTAATATTTGTGACCCATTATTCAGGACTCAATTTTACCAAACAAGTTTATGATGCAAAGTACTATGCAAGTTTAGATGTGTTTCAAATGAAGTGCCTATGTGCTGAAGTTAATATTTAAATCAGTTATCAAATAAAAAAACACCTTCTCTCCAATTTTCCTGAACAGTTCAGAAAAATGTATTACATTAATTAGCTGTAGAGTAATAACTGCCTCAACTTTCTCTTTCAAGGAAAAGACACAGTCAGAGGAGAGTGGAATCTATAAAGTCTCTGGATAATTTCTTCAATGTAACAAAGTCTAAGACTTAAAAAGCCAATCTCCTCTTCCTCATNAATAACTGCCTCAACTTTCTCTTTCAAGGAAAAGACACAGTCAGAGGAGAGTGGAATCTATAAAGTCTCTGGATAATTTCTTCAATGTAACAAAGTCTAAGACTTAAAAAGCCAATCTCCTCTTCCTCATGTTACTTCAAACTAAGTTACTTCAAAATGATTGAAGTAACCATTCTGAACTTTGTATTAGCAATTTATTTACTAATATAAAGGGAAACATCTTACAAAAAAGCATGAACCATGCTATTTATATAACCCTCCATGTACATGGATAGTATTGGAATATTCTGGTAAATCTGTTTCAGATACTGTAAATGACTTGCCATTGATCTAAGTATTAAATCCCGTGAATAGGACATTATATCATTGACACTGGTTTGTCAGTTGGTTTTTGTGCTTTGGAGATAACTACCATTTCAGCTGTTAACCTTTTAAATTCTAGACACTGTTCTCTAAAACAGAATAATGGGCATATCAATTTACAAGCAACTTAAATTACATATTATTTTTGCCACCTTTAATGTCACGAATGTGAGGTCCAAAGCTATAATGAGACAAACCAGTTTGCTTTAAAAAACTTTATTCTTATAAACCTGCAGTTATATGTAGCATTTAGTTATACTGAATATTCCAGTTATTATAGTGTGAAAACCTTACAAAATATGTGCAAATATTCCTTCAGTTTTAATACCTCAAACTGTTTTTTGCACTTCAGGGGTAAGGTGTGATGACATGTAAAAGATGATTGTTTAATAAAATAATTGTAAATGAGTATCTTTTAAAATGTGACTTTTTTGTTGGGTGTTTTTTTTTTAGATATATTTCTTATGTTGTTTTTAAGTTATAATGGAAATATATTGTGTCCTGCTCTCAACACTCTATTCCTACTTTTACAAACTTTAAGAAAGATTAAACTTGAAATAAGCTGCCTAATGCAACAGGGAAGGGCAGTAGCCCTGGGCGAGATGAAGCCTGCCCTCTCCACCCTGAGTTTCAGCAGCCCTGTGATGGGAGCATATTCATGAGATCAGCCAAGGGTAAAGAAGTACCTTACATTGAGTTTGGGCTCTGATTGAAACTGAGCCTATGATTTTTTTTTTTTTTTTTTAAATTCTGAGGGGAAAGTAAAAACTGGAAAGACAGGAACTCAGCTTCAGCCCAGAGTTGCACATTCTCTCATGACAGTTCTGTCAGGGTCTGGCTGTCATTCCTTGTTTTGGAATATGACATAGAGCTGAGGAGCAATCCTTTTCCTCACTTAGGGAGAAACCAGTCTTACAGAAGTGAGTACTTCTCTGGGTCCTCAGCTATTGGCAATTAGCTTTGGGAATAGCACAGACATCATGGCCCATGAAGAAGCATTATTCCTTCTGGAGAATGTAAGTTAGAGAATTTCTAGAAGTTAGAAAAGAGCAGGAGAGAAGTATATGGGAGACATTTGTTTGCAAACACACATGGGGCATAGTCTGAAGGATTCTTAGAGCACTTGGCAGGAGAGAGCTGTGACAGGATGGAGAGCCTTCTGTCAAGGCAATGGGGCTATTAGGCTAGCACACATTTGCTTTCATTTTATATTTATAAGGGAAATAGCAAGCTGACCATAGATCAATTGCTTTCAAAAATGAAGTTCCTCAATTATTTATGAATGGGGAGATATTTAATACAAAACAATCCAATTCTGTAATTTAAAAATATATATATACTTAGGTAGTAAACAAAAAAAATACCAGGATTAGCTGGTGTTTTAGGGTTCTCCAGAGGAAAAGAACTAATAGGATGTATATATATAAGGAGATTTCTTTTAAGGAATTGGCTTTCTTTATTATGGAGGCTGACAAGTCCCAAGATTACAAAGGGCAAGATGGAGACCCAGGCAAGCTGATGATGTGTTTCTAGTCTGAAAGGCAGCAGGCTCAAGCCCCCAGAAGAGCTCCTGTTTCCATTCTAAAGGAAGGACTAAACCAGTGTCCCAGTTAGAAAGACAATCAGGTGTTCCTGGGCCTTTCAGGGAGGAATTTCTCCTAGTCATGGGAGAGATAGACTTTTGTTCTATACTGATTTTCAACTGAATAAATGAGATCCAACTCACTTAGGGAAGGCAGTCCGCTTTACTTGTGTATTCAAATATTAGGTCTCATCCAGAAACATTCTACAGACACACCCAGGGTAATGTTTGACCAAATGTCTGGGCAAGCCGTGGCCCAGTCAAATCAACACAAAATGAACCATCACAGCTGGTAAGGTTGCAAACACACCATCAATATGTGTCACACTACTAAAAGAGAACACGTCCTAATGTTCTCTTTTTAGGGAGAACTAAGGAAATGAATAAATACAAATATCATACAATTTGATAATCTCCACTTGAAATTATTTTGAAATATTTAATGTCTTGAGGTAGGGGCTTGTGAGCAGGGGGTCCTCCTTCGCCTTAGCTAAAAATACATATCAAATAGAGAAAAAACAGGGCATGAATTGGTGGGCAGTAATGTACTTGAAAATTATGCTGTTATCTCCCTCCTCTTATCAGGAGAAACAGAGCAGAAGAAGACCTGGCATCAAAGTACTGATTGGATCTACATCCTGCATGCTTGGTATTGAGGGTGCTGGTAGCCAAGGAGTGGATGAGGGAAGTCATCAGCAGTGACAATAGGCCAGAAGCACTAAACAACATATAACAGCAAAGCAGAGATAATGAGAGCAAATGCAACAAGGAAATTGCTGAAATGTGGGAAGAGAGGCAGCTTCTCAGAGGGTATGAGTTCACTAAAAATGAAAATGTTAGTTGCTCAGTTGTGTCCCACTTTTGGGGACCCATAAACTGTAGCCCACCAGGTTCTTCTGTCCATGGAATTCTCCAGGCAAGAATATTGGAGTAAGTAGCCATTCCTTTCTCTAGGGGATCTTCCTAACCCAGGGACTGAACCTGGATCTCCTGAATTGCAGGCAGATTCTTTACCATCTGAGCCACTAGGAAAGCCCATGAGTTCACTGGTAGAAGACAAAAAACAAATCTCTGGGAATTGTTATCCATGTTTCTCATGATAGTGACTTGTCTCCCCCAGAGGCTCAAAGTAAGTGGAAACTTGATAAATATACATTATACTTTCATGTTTCTGAGAGTATCTTGCCTGATAGCTTATAAAAAGCACTAGTCTACAAATTTGAACAACAGAGAACTAAGATAGTCTTGATTAATATCACTTTTTGCTTAGATAGAAAAGAGAGAATTCATTTTGGGTTCTAGACATAATATTTGGAAATTTCTGTTCAATAAACTTCACTTAAAAAGTGCTTTGTATTCTTGGTGAAGTGAAATTGAGAACTCAGATTGTTTTCTGCACAGTTCAAACCTTTAGTTCCCTTTTTACTTGAGCATCTGGCTATTTTTTATTTTACTTAAATTGCCAACATAATCACCTCAATTTTCTCTTCCATTTTCCATGTTGAAAAGAGAAATGACGTCATTCTATGGAAGTTTAGTCAAAGGCAACTCGGCCCAGGTGTTGAGGTTAGTTTTCATCAGGAGCTTAGCTGTTTTGGGCTTCCCTGATGGCTCAGATGGTAAAGAATCCACCTTCAGTGCAAGAGACCCAGGTTTGATCCCTGGGTTAGAAAGATCCCCTGGAGAAAAGAATGGCTACCTACTCCAGTATTGTTGCCTGGAGAATTCCATGAACAGAGGAGCTTGGCAGGCTACAGTCCATGGGCTCACAGTCAGACATGACTGAGTGACTGAACTGATAACTTTTTTAGGAATGCCCAAAGTGGAATCCATTACTAAATAATCCTGCTGGTTTGGCTAATCAATTAACACTAGAAGATGCTGGGAGAGTTTGGGTTTGACAATTTCATACAACTTTTATAAAGGTCCTGAAGCTATTTTCCCCTTAGTACTTAGTTTTCTAACTTTAGAAACTATTTACCACTTGGGGATTAGAACTGATTTTGTTTTAAAAGCTATTGATTTGCTAATATATATTTTGTTGTTCATAAACTGAGATGGCAGAGAATAAGGCAGAGTGCCCACTGAGAGAGAACTGAGCAAATTTTATCTCAGATTCTCTAAAGGTAAGTCACAATTTGTTTTTGCATCACTCACTCTCAAAACACAATATGGAGCAAAGGTTATTCACTATCTCTCATTAAAAGATTTTTCAATATTTTAGTTTTGATACTGCCTTCTTTCCAGTTTGTCAACAGATCCATAATGAGAATTTCTCTTATTTCATACTCCATAATCCCTGGTCTGTAGCCCTTGTCCTATGGTCCAAAATGGAAAAAAAGGTTCAAAAATACAGATAAAAGGCATACACACACCATTAATACTTTAAGGGAATTTCATGAAAGCTACCATAGGACAATTTCATTGTTTCACTGGTGGGAACTTAGTTACATGGTTACACTACCAACATGGGTGTCCCATAAATGTACTGTGGGTGTTCATGTTCCCAGCTGTCAACAGAGGATCTGACTTAAACCTATGTTAGTAAAATAGTGTCATTATTTACTCAAAGCTTTAAAACATTAAATATATTGATGTATGTACAAAGACTTTTATCACCATTATTTTTAATAAAAATATTAGATGCCAGAAACATTTCTAAATACAGAATTCTTAGATGTATTATGGTACTTTGCTCTGATTTAATAATATGTAAGGACTAAAATCAGTTATAAAATTCCCTGTGTGCTCAGTCACTCACTTGTGTCTGACTTTTTGTAACCCCCTGGACTGCGCAGCCCACTAGGCTCCTCTGTCCATGGGATTTTCCAGGGAAAAATACTGGAGTGGGTTGCCATTTCCTTCTCCAGGAAAAACTTTGCCCAAATAGAAAATGCATATATGATAGAACATGAAAAGTAGCAAAATAGAGTAGCAGGGGAAGAAGTGGAAGAAGTGACAGACTTCATTTTCTTGGGCTCCAAAATCACTGCAGATGGTGACTGCAGCCTTGAAATTAAAAGATACTTGCTCCTTGGAAGAAAAGCTATGACAAACCTAGACAGTGTATTAAAAAGCAGAGACATTACTTTGCCAAAAAGGCCTGTATAGTCAAAGTTCTAGTTTGTATAGTAGTCATGTATGGATGTGAGAGTTGGACCATAAAGAAGGCTGAGCACCAAAGAACTGATGCTTTCAAATTGTGCTGGAGAAGACTCTCGAGAGTCCTATGGACAGCAGGGAGATCAAACTAGTGAATCTTAAAGGAAATCAACCCTGAATATTCACTGGAAGGACTGATGCTGAAGCTGGAGCTCCAATACTTCGGCTACCTGATGCAAAGGGCTAACTAATTGGAAAAGACTCTGATGCTGGGAAAGACTGAAGGCAAAAGGAGAAGAGGGCAGCAGAGGATGAGATGGTAAGAAAACATTTCCAACTCAATGGACATGAATCTGAGCAAACTCTGGGATATAGTGAAAGACAGGGAAGCCTTATGTGCTGTAGTGATGGGGACACAACTTAGTGACTGAACAATAGCAACATATATAATATGAGCTCACACAGGAAAAAGATAGGAAGGAAATTGATAGGTTAACTGTGGTCAGTTCAGGAAAGTAATTGGTTTTGATATTAGCCTTCCTATACTACTATTCCCTAACATGTTTTCTTTTCTTTTCTTTTTTTTTTTGAGAAAGTATCCAGATAATTTAAACTCCAGAAGGTAGTTTCAGTGGTCTGGTAATTTGGAAGCTGAAGAAAGTGTTTTGTCTATATTATTGAGATAATTGTATCAATTCTTGGCTTTATTTCATCTACTGAAAGAATTCTTTGCATGTAATCTAACGAACATATAGGAAGAAAACAAAAATCCAAACCTTTCTGGGAGATAATGGAAATACAACTACTCTATTTATTCTAAAACAATTCTAACATTTTACTCAACATGCAAATGGTCTGTAAAGTACTTAAGATTATACAGCAGAAGACACTAAGCAAATTTGGGGAACTCGGGATTCTATTGACAACAATAAATGAGCTGTCTGACTTGTTTTTCATTTGTGCATTTGTTTTTCCCATATCACTAGTATTCATTATGGTCACACAGCCAGACTCACAATGAAACAGAGTTTATGCTCTGGGAAATGCTGGAAAGCACCATCTTCATTATTTCAACAATGAAAATTATGCGTGTCCATGTTCTCTGGAGCTGGTGGCTGAAATGTCTGAAAACAACATCCAGGCATTTTCCCTCTCACTCTGGGGTANTGTTTTTCATTTGTGCATTTGTTTTTCCCATATCACTAGTATTCATTATGGTCACACAGCCAGGCTCACAATGAAACAGAGTTTAAGCTCTGGGAAATGCTGGAAAGCACCATCTTCATTATTTCAACAATGAAAATTATGCTTGTCCATGTTCTCTGGAGCTGGTGGCTGAAATGTCTGAAAACAACATCCAGGCATTTTCCCTCTCACTCTGGGGTAAGAATATACCTACTGACATTATTATTATTATTATCTTTACTAATAATCTGTTTCCCCTTTGGCCTTTAGGACTGAGAAAAACTGCATGTAATGAATGCTATTTGTACATAAAGGCAATTTCCAGAATAGGTATAATGCCACAGCCTGTCAATTCTTGAGAAATGGCTTATGAAACATCCCCTTTAGCTGAACACTACTCATATTTTGTAATGAACAAATAACCATTTCCTGTGCATTTTTGTCTTACCCTGTCACCTCATCAGAACCCTGAAAATTGCTTTGTTGTTGTTCAGTCACCAAGTCGTGGGCCACTCTTTGGGACCTCCTGGACTGCAGCATGCTAGGCTTCCCTGTCCTTCACTATCTCTCAGAGTTTGCTCAAGCTCATGTCCATTAAGTCAGTGATACTATCAAACCATCTTATCCTGTCTCCATCTTCTCCTTTGAGTTCAGTCTTTCCCAGCATCAGAGTCTTTTCCAATGAGTTAGCTCTTCCCATCAAGTGGCCAAAGCACTGGAACTTCAGCTTCAGCATCAGTCCTTCCAGTGAATATTCAGGGTTGATTTCCTTCAAGATTCACTGGTTTGATCTCCTTACAGTCCAAGGCACTCTCAAGAGTCTTCTCCAGCACCACAACTTGAAAGCATCAATTCTTTGGTGCTCAGCCTTCTTTATGGTCCACCTCTCATATTCATACGTGACTACTGGAAAAACCAGAACTTTGACTATACAGGCACTTGTTGGCAAAGTAATGTCTCTGCTTTTTAATACACTGTCTAGGTTTGTCATAGCTTTTCTTCCAAGGAGCAAGCATCTTTTAATTTTGTGGCTGCAGTCACCATCTGCAGTGATTTTGGAGCTCAAGAAAATAAAATCTGTCACTGTTTCCACTTTTTCCCCATCATTGACATAAAATGATGGGACTGGATGCCATGACCTTAATTTTTTGAAAGTTGAATTTTAAGCCAGATTTTTCACTCTCATCTCTCACCCTCATCAAGATGCCCTTTAGTTCCTCTTCACTTTTTGAGAGGAGAGTGATATCATCAGCATATCTGCAGTTGTGGATGTTTCTCCTGGCACTCTTGATTCCAGCTTGAGTTTCATCTAGCCAGCATTTAACATGTTGTACTCTGCACAAATAAGCAGGGTTATAATATCCAGCCTTGATGTACTCCTTTCCCAATTTTGAATCAGTCCATTGTTCCACGTCTTAGTCTGACTGTTGCCTCTTGACCCGCATACAGATTTCTCAGGAGACAGGTAAGGTGATCTGGTGTCCTCATCTCTTGAAGAATTTCCCAGTTTGTTTTGACCCATGCAGTCAAAGGCTTTAGCATAGTCAATGAAGTAGAAGTAGTTTTTTTTTTTTTTAATTCCCTTGCCTTTTCTATGTATGATCCAAGGGATGGTGGCAATTGATCTCTGGTTCCTCTACCTTTTCTATATCTAGCTTGCACATCTGGAATTTCTTGGCTCATAGACTGCTGCAGCCTAACTTGAAAGATTTTGAGCATTACCTTGCTAGCATGTGAAGTGCAATTGTACAGCAGTTTGAAGATTCTTTGGTGTTGCCTTTCTTTGGGATTTGAATGAAAACTGATATTTTCCAGTCCTGTGGTCACTGCTAATTTTCCAAATTTGCTGGCATAATGGATGTAGCACTTTAACAGAATCATCTTTTAGGTTAGAAATAGCTCTGCTGGAATTTCTTCACCTTTTAGTAGCTTTGTTACTAGTGATGCTTCCCAACCGCTCACTTGACTTCATACTATAGGATATCTGGCTCTAGGAAGTGATTACACCATCCTGGTTATCCAGGTTATTAAGTTCTCTTTTGCATAGTTGCTATGTGTATTCTTGCCACCTCTTCTTAATCTCTTCTCCTCTTTTAGGTCCTTCTGTTAGTTACCCTTGCTGCCTTTATTGTGTGCATCTTTGTTTATATTCCTTCCATGCCCTACTCAATATCCTTTGGCAGGGTGGCCAGGACTTCATTATAAAAATAGCAATAAGGTCTGAATTCCTGCACCTTTCAGGGAAAAGGCTGTAGCAACTTTCCTGTATTAATTCATGAACTCTTTGAGTTAAATTTTTAAAAAACAGAGATAATTTCTTAAAATGTCAATCAGTGATGGT
The DNA here is from genome assembly GCA_006410735.1 of Raphicerus campestris. NCBI lineage: Eukaryota > Metazoa > Chordata > Mammalia > Artiodactyla > Bovidae > Raphicerus > Raphicerus campestris. Next base: position 110,858 of record SJYW01012779.1, read on the forward strand.
ATCTTCATATATACCCAGAGGGTTTGAAATAATGCTTTGAATACTACATGTTTTTTTTCTATATTGTAACTGCAGAGTTCAAAGGGATCACATCTAGCCTCAGCCAAAAAGTATCATTTTTCTTTCTTGGAATGGGATTCAGAGAATTTTGGAGACCCAGGGGCGTGGGGTGGGGTGAGGCCAAGCCACTGGGCGCCAGGCATGCTGGGGTCTGCTCAGGAGAGCTGCTAGGAAGAGGGTACAGCTGCTCTGTGCATCCAGGGAGGCAGGCAACCGACTTGAGGGACACATTCTTTGTCGTATGACGTTACAAGACTGCCATCTTTACAGAGGCCAAGGAGTTAGAAGCTGCAGCGCATCTTGAAGGGCACCCTCAAACCGTTGCCAGACGAGCTGCGCCAGCTTCTGGACACCTGTGAGTGTGGCTCTCAGGACGGCCTCTGTGGGACTAGCCTTCTGGGCAGATGGAGCATTTGAGGCCCTATGCATGGAGCCCTTCTCCAGCTCACCTGAGCTGTGGATGTGATCACTCAGGAAGCAGCACCAAGGAACAAACAAGCTGTGCAGTGAGAGACCCTTCTCTCACCACTTCTTTCACCTACCAACACCCATGTTCCATGCCCCCCACTCCTCCATCCCCATGTGTATAAAAGAAATTTGGGTGTCAAAAAAAAAAAAAGATTATTCTCTTAATCCCATCAGAAAAAAGAAAAATGTGTATCTTTTGCTCTTCAGTTTAAATGACTTGCCCCAATATCTGAATTCTGTGCTATCTCTAAATGGAAGCCGAGAAGCAAAGAATAATGTACTGTTTTAAATGTAGATGGAAGATAAGATGTTGAGTCTAAATTTTAAAACCACACCAAGATATATTCATTCCCCTCTCACATTTAAATAATGCTCACATTAAATAATTGTTCCAAAGGAACTGTCAAATGAAACAGTCAGTTATAGCTTTTCCCAGCTGAGCTCTGACAACCATAAAAGTCTAAGGCTTACAGTGAAGCTATGAAAATAATTTTTTAAAAACTCATTTGCAAAACATGAGCAAAACCTTATTTCTATCTGATATTGGCAGAAAAATGAGCAAGTTCTACAATATTGATTAGGTGAAGCTTTCTAGATTATATTGATTATGCAGGGCTAGCTCAAGGAATCTAAACCATGTAGGACAAAATTGAGTTTTGAGGACCTATGCATAAATTGCAAAGACACAGGCATTATTGTTTTTAACTTTTATCTTAGATATCATCTTTATCTGTGCTTTCTATTCTCAAAGAAAATGCAGAATTGACTATGAAATGAAGAAGCTCTGAAAATCAGTACTTAGAGCTTCCTGGGGACCTTACTTGAAGTCAAGAGATTGAGCACCTTGCTTGTAAAACAAGTTGCTCATTCCTGAGAGCTGATATCACATCAAGGCCAACATTGGTCTGGAATAAAGAGAAATAAATTGGAAATTTACAATAGCCCCAGAATGCTAGTCCTGGATTTATGATCCCTTGACCCTCACTTGTCAGAAATGGAATTTCTCAGAACCCAATCCAGATCTATTCAGTCAAAAATTCCAGAGGTGGAACCTTGTATTTTCTATTTAGCAAGCTGTCCAGTTGATTTTCCTGCTTTTTAAAGTCTGAGAACCACTGCTTGGAAATAAGCTTGAAGGCAATTCCAGAAAGCTGAAAAGAGCCCCAAACAGAAAGAAGGAGCCATATTACCTAGTGTGTGGAGCTCTTAACACCTCTATTAAGAAGTCCTCTGTTTTGTATAGCATTTTGACTCAAATGTTTACAATTATCCATCATTTATGATTACCAAGGCTGATTCAGAACTGCCTGGGCAGGTGTGTACCTTCTCCATTATTTCTCCTTGCTTATTATCTATGCTTAGTATTTTATATGTTNGCAATTCCAGAAAGCTGAAAAGAGATGACCATGGGTATATGGCATCATCTATATAGCCCCAAACAGAAAGAAGGAGCCATATTACCTAGTGTGTGGAGTTCTTAACACCTCTATTAAGAAGTCCTCTGTTTTGTATAGCATTTTGACTCAAATGATTACAATTATCCATCATTTATGATTACCAAGGCTGATTCAGAACTGCCTGGGCAGGTGTGTACCTTCTCCATCATTTCTCCTTGCTTATTATCTATGCTTAGTATGTTATATGCTNCCTCTGTTTTGTATAGCATTTTGACTCAAATGTTTACAATTATCCATCATTTATGATTACCAAGGCTGATTCAGAACTGCCTGGGCAGGTGTGTACCTTCTCCATTATTTCTCCTTGCTTATTATCTATGCTTAGTATTTTATATGTTTAGTGAAAAAGGATGAACATTCCAGATGGAGAAGGATAGTTCTTTGGTCAAAAACGTCCACATCTCTGAATTCCTCTGTACCATATTCCTTAAGGACAGAGAATGCTCCAGAATTTGGAATGTTTTTATTTTCTAGATTGTGTTGATTTGGTCTCTAGAAATATTCTATAGTAGAAGAAAATAGGCAGACCTGATTTGAATCAGTTGTAACTTGTTAGCTGTATGACCTTGAGGAAGTCATTTAGCTTCTTTGAACTTCAGATTCTTTATCTAGGAAAGTGAAGATTTTTATGCCAACTTTTTGGGTTAATTTGAGGACTAGGGATAATCTGAAATGAAAGTCACTCAGTCATGTTCAGCTCTTTGGGACTTCATGGTCTGTAGCCCATCAGTCTCCTCCTTCCATGGAATTCTCCAGGCATGAATACTGGAGTGGGTTGCTATTTTCTTATCCAGGGGATTCTTCCTCACCCATGGATTGAACCCTGGTCTCCTGCCTTATAGGTACACTCTTTATTATCTGAGCCACCAGGGAAAGGCCTGCCACTTGGAAGATATTACACCCTCCTCTTAACCTGATTTCCCCTTCCTTTTGCATCTTTGTTGGCTATTATTGTGATTTATGACTTAATTTTGTTTCTAATAGGGTGGTGGGAAGTTAAGACCATGGGCTGTGGGTTTGAATCCCAGTTCTGAAACATATTTGTGTTTTCCTCGTATGTACAGTGTGAAAAATAATACTGTTTACCTTCACAAGGGAAGGGAATAAATGAATATAAGGTGCTTTTCAAATGACTGACAGATAGTAAGCATGCCATTAATTTTAACTATTATTTTTAACCTCATTCCTCAGCCTGTTGTGATTTCACTTTTATTCATTATTCTGCTTGTACCCTGAAAATAGTACTTTAGTGGAAAGAAATCATCTATTCACTCCTTCATTCAGCAATTATTTTTGAAGATCTACTGTGTGACTGAACTGAACTGTGTGAAAGGACTACAGCAGCAATAGATTGCTGCCTCAATCTGTCTGTTCAAACTATGTTTTAAAAGACATATTTGAATTTACCACTTACTTCTTCTCCAGGTCTCCAGGTTAGTTTTCTAATCTGTAAAACATGGATAATAATAATTCTTTCTGTATCCATGTTAGAGTGTTGTAAATAAATGAGATAGTAAATGAGATTCCAAAAACTGAAATGAGAAGCCTCAAGACCTTACATTAAAATCAAATCATATATACCTCGCCAAGTAGCATAGCATCAGGGTAGAGGAATACAACTACTGCTCCTCCTTTCCAAACACATCCCCCAGCTTCCTACTTATATTTTCTTTAACAACCTTCGTGCTCTTAATAGGATGAGATGAGTGTGAACAAACTATTTAACAAGTGTGAAATAAAGTATAAAGGCCAAATTCACAAGATTTTCCTCTTTGCCAGGGTCCAGCCCAGGTGGATCCAGGGTGATTCGAAGCGGGGACAGCGTTGGCGAGGAAAAAACTTATTTATTTGAGATATAAGATTAGATTAGGAAGAAATAGTATAGCAGGAAATTTAGGCGGAGAAAAGGATACTGAATAACTTGGTTTACAGGACCAATAAAACCTCGAGATAAGAGGTTTGCACCATCTACTTTAGGCCACTGGCGCCCACTTGAATATCAAAGGGTGCCCCACCTTAGGCTCCCTTTTGCATGGATCTTAGCAGCCAAGGCAAGTAAATAGATATGGTGAGCCTCCCTGTTCCAGATGGGAATTCAGCCGAAAAAGGGGAGAAAAGAATGAAATGGGGAAGCCCAGCATCAGTGCAAGACTCCAAAAACTTTATTTTTCAAAATCAGCTTATATACCACAAGTTGTACATAAAGAAATGATGGAATATGCACAGTTATGCAGGGGCAGCAGTCCTGACCCTCATTGAGACCAGGTTTTCTTTTTGCATACCCTCCCATATACAAAAGGTCTCAAGTGGTTTACATCATCTTCTGGCCAAGAGGCCTGTTAACATTTTAATGGCTCTCTTCCTGGATAATTGTCTCTCAACCAGAAAACTCCTTTTTTTTAGAAGTGTTTTTTCTTTACTCTGCATCACCCTCAAAGTACTAAATAAAGTTACATTCCTGTAGAACAAAGGTGCAGTGGGTTATAACAAAGAAAGTACTTAACTCAAAGATCTAATGTTGCTAATACTAGGTCTACTACTTGTTTTTCTATATACCAACTATATCTAAAAATAAAGGATATGAAAATCTGGCAGCAAGTATTGGCTCAACAAATGAACGTTTAATCAGTCCTATTCTAATGATTTTGACTCCTTGGAAGCCCCTACACTCCTTGGATGTTTTAAGCTTCCTGTGCCTCCCGCTGTCGGGAAGCCTCAAACAATCACATGCACAGCTGTACAAGTCCTGCAGGCAGGCTAGAAAGCCATCAGAGGGGTTTTTGGATTAAAACACCCTTTCAAATGCAGAAGACTAAAGCCCTGAGTTGACTTTTTCCAGAGTGTGTCAGAAGAGTGGAAAAGTACAATACAATAAGGCAGGCATATTCTTATTTTGGGGGTACATGCTCAGGAAATACCAGGGGGAAAACCTGAGATCTGACTCCACCTTGCCCATCAGATCTCTGCCGTATGACCTTGTCATGGGTGTGATTCCTCATGCTGGCTCCTGGAACTTCTTTCAAAAAACTTAGAGCTCTAGACACTACTGTAAATGTGTTGTATATTACCAAGGTTATTTGTTGGAAAGAAAGTTTATCTACCACCAAGATAACACTCCGAAAACGAGGACTGGATTCTTGAGCCCTGAATGACATCCAAGTGTTGGGGGAAGTGTGGCTCCTTGCTTGCTCCAGGTTGCTGAACTGCAGGTTACTACAGATCCACTTCAGAGCTAAGAAACCTGGCAGTGATGAGGGCCCTTTCTCCCTCAGGGCTGTGACGACAGGGTCTTAAGTTTGACTTGCTGCTTTTCAGATTCATTGCTGCTGAATCTTTGGGAACTCCCTAGACATCTGTGTGTCCATCAGGGTGCACTCTTTCCTGTTACTTGTCACCTTTCATGACTGGATTCTAATTCCTGATTTGTTCTCCATTTTCCTGACAGCCTGCATAGCACTTTTCTCTGCCTCTGTTCCTATCAGTTGCTATCAGGACCTGTCCTGCTGTTAACTAGAATCATGAGCTGCGTTGTTCCTGACCAAGGTGTTACTAGTATTAGAAGATTTCCCTCTGTGGACTCTTCTTTCACTTCTCCCCCATGGAATTTTATACCAGCCCAGCTTATGTCTATCTCTGACTGTGGTTTGATTTTTAATTTTAGGCATATGGGTTCTTAACCATGTGCATTTTTGGCTTATTTCTTTTATGCTTGTAGTCTGCTGAACAGTTTCAGAATCTTACAGCCTGGAACATGTGCGTCAAGACAGGGAATCTATTGAGGAGAAAGGGTCATTTCAAACTTTCCTAAACAGCAATTTAGGAGACCCTGTTAGGACCTAACTGGAGCCGGGACAGGCTCTGAGGGGCAGGCTGGGTCTGAAGTTTGGTCTCTGGGAGGGCTGAGGCACTGGGAGCTCCCACGGGCGGTGTGGCTTGACCAATCAGAAAAAATCCCCGTAGCCCCCCCTTCCCCCGTGCCAGACCTGAGCCATTCGGGATGAGGATGGAAATCCCCTGAAAAAGCCCGCATGTGCAGAAATCTAGCCAATTAGTAGATGCCAAGAAACCCTTGCAACCAATCCGCCCTTGCCAACTCCCTGTCTTTGTTCTAAGTCTATAAATACTGCTGTAATTCAGGGCTCGGGGCCCTCTTGCCTTACTCCACTGTATTGGATGTGGCAGGGTGCCCTAACTCAAGTTAGCAATAAATAAACTCCCTTCTTGCTTTTGCATTGCTGTGGTGGATTTGTTCTCTCAGTTTATTTGGGGACTTGGACTCGGAGCATAACAACCCAAGCTATTCAAATAATAAAATTTCTAAGAAAGCAAGAAAAAAATATTGTTAATTAAATGTTTAATCTTTATTATAGCTAGCATATTAATTTTAAGTAGTTTTAATTTATAGCACAATTTTATTTATGTGTGTCATGTAGCCTTTATAGTGTAGAGTGCCTTCTTGTATATTCAATGCATATAGGAATGTTCATTTTATTGGGCTCTGTACATAATTTTAGTATTAAATATATGGAAGAATTTTATGCTTGATTTTATGACATTATTGGCCTAAGCTAGCCTTACTTTTATGCCAGTCTCTTGACAAGAACACAGCTCCCAATTTCAACATTGTTTCTAAGGGAAAATACAAAATTACACTGTCTTTCATGAACATTTGCTGGTTTGTAATTTCAATAAACCTAAAGGACAGAGACCTAGGTTTTCTTCTTTCTGTTAGAACTTTTTTCCTCCTTATTTTTCCCTTTTGGGATAATGATTTCCTTTCAGGTAATGTGATCATGCCATGTGGTGGTTGAACCTTTTACTGTGAATGAAGCATTCATTTCCTGAGTTACTAAAGTCTTAGGAAACTAACGTTCTTAAAAATGCATGTAAATATGGGGAGTTGTTGTACATAAAAATGTATTACAACCAATAAAAGAATCCTTAATTAGAAAGCAATTTCATTTTAAAAGAAAGCTATTGAAATACAAAATAAAAGTTGATTTAAACCATATCTGTCTTTTATTGTTGGCACTTTAACTGTTCTTCTCTCAGTATATTTTAGTTCACAGTCTTGTCCAGAGATCTAGATTTTATTTGGCCAGCAAGGCCAAAAACCCTCTCCCTGGTCATCTGGAACAAAATGGAATCTGACAGCTGCAGCTGCAGTGCATAATATTCTCAAAAACACTGAACATCTGGAGGCTGATAACAAAGGAAGTTGTACTCAGGGTCTTAGGTAACATACAAAGCAGTAGCAATTGGTGATATACCAGGAAGAATATTGAACAAGAAGTTGGGAGACTGACATTCACTTTGGCAAATTGTAATTTCTCTAAAATTCTATTCGATCCCTTATTGTTGTGCTTTATTAATCTCTTGTTGGAAATGCAATCAGCATTTCTTCTACTTCATGTGTCAAACTACTTTAATATATTAACATTTTAACAAAAGTGGTATAATTACATGTAGAAACATACGCATTGCCACCTTAAGTTGTCTGTCCTTGGAGAGAGGGTAACTGTTAAGCCTAACTATGAAGAAAAAATGACTAAAAGCCTAACTATGAAGACTTAGGTTAAGCCAGCAATAAATATAATTTGGTGTTTTAAACTCCATCTTCAGACTTTATATAATAAACTATACATGCTAGAATAATAAGACCTTATAAACAGCAAACATCTAATCATCTTTTGTTTGTATTTAAAAGCTTTTACATTTATGTCAGTTGTTGTCATTATATATTGTGAGAGGCAAATCCTCAAAACTATCTTTTTATATGAATGCAAAGTCATATATATTGGGAGACTATTTCATTTCATCCATGTGCTGTTCATTTCAATCCAGAGTTAGCAAATATTTCATATGCACACAGTGAATTATCTTATAGTCCAATTTTAAGGTTGTCAACTATTCTGATTTCAATCTGACTTGACCAATTAAAATTGCAATTTAAATGGTTAGATTCTACCATTAGATTTTTAATTACCTTCAATTCTATCAGAGTGCTTCCAGTCCTTTGTAGCTGATTCATTTCCTGCTTTACCAAAAAGACAATACTCTAAATAGGCTTTTCCACTGCTAGTGATTTCTTTCTCTGCAAAGAAAGAGTTTTAATACATACTGTTGTTTACTTCCTCTCTTACTCGAGGACAGATTTATGTATAAAATAAGTAACACACCATACAAAGGAAAGACAAGATGAGAAACACGATAATATTTACCTTGTGAAAAAAGATACTTATAATTTCTTTAATATATGTGACTGAGTGTGTGTCATTTTAACTAGGAACTGTAAATGTTCATAATAGTGTGACTCTCCATTGTTAAGCCCTCCTTTCCCTAGGTCATTTCAAATACAACTTTACTCTAGAAAACATAATTATGTAATTAAATTAAAGACATAGAAAAAAAGAAATCTTCACTTAGTGGCCTCTGGTTTCAAACACAATATAGAATAAAATCATAGAGAATCCATCTGAAGTGTATACATGGACACTCACATAAAAATATACTGTAAAAGATGTAGCAATAGAAAGTTTCATTCTTTTTCTTGATGCTATCACCAGGCATTTCTGGGCAAGTCATTAATTGCTTCATGCCATCAAGGACCGTTTAGTGGACTGAAGCAATAACCTTCTAAGTGGCCTCACTGGCTGGAAAGATTTGTTAGGTTCCAGAAGAAACCAATGATAGTTTATACAGCAGTGTGAAAAGTCAGGCATGCTGGAAATGATTTTGTGACTGCATATAATAACTTTGAGGATATGAATGTTATTATATGTGAATAGGTGAGTAAAGGAAAATAGTTTTCTTTCCTTGATGCTTGAGGATTTTTGACGTAACCAACGTGCAAAAGTGAAGGTGACTCTATTATAATGCTACAGCATCTTGGCAGAAAAGCGTCCCATTATTTGTAAAGCCTTTTAATCAAAATCTAGTGTGACAAGAGATTGCCAATTTCTCTAAACGGGATCTGTTGCCATTATAATCAATTCTGACAAGCTCCTGGCTCATTTTTAAAAGGATGTACCGTTAATCCTTGAATCAAATAATAACCTAAAAAAAAGCCAAATTAAATTTTTTATAAGATCTGCATATCTTACACAGGAAACTCATATATAAACAAAGAGTTTGCTTCTGTGTCTGTCACTGACTGGTATTATGGAAGGTACTACAAGCTAAAGTGGTTGACAGCTTTGGATTCAGGCAAATCTTAGGTCTGCCACTTGTCAGCTATGTGATCTTACACAAACTTCTTAACATCCCCTAAAGCTCAGTTTCCTCATCTATGAAATGAGGTGACCATATGTAGTTGTGAGGATTAAATGAAATTGTCTAATACAAATATTGAACATAGGACCTAAGACTTAGCATGTCCTAAATCCTTTGTTCCTGGTGATGATGGTGAATAGCTTTCAACTCAAACTGAAGTTCTTTGATAGTTTTCCTTTTGTCCATATTCAAGGAGTAGTCAGACCCTTTAATTCAGCCTCTACAATAACTTATGCATGAATGAGTACACACTAAGTCGCTCAGTCATGTCTGACTTTTTGTAACCCCATGAACTGTAGGCTGCTAGGCTCCTCTGTTCATGGGATTATCCAGGCAAGAATATTGGAGTGGGTTGCCATTTCCCTCTCCAGGAGATCTTGACCCAGGGATCAAACCCACATCCCCTGCATCTCCTGCAATGGCAGGTGAATTTTTTGCTACTGATTCGCCAAAGAAGCTCACAATATTTTATATCTATGCTTTATATTTAGTCCTAGCTTTCTGCTCTGTATTGGGCTGTATTCAAATGTGAGTGTGTGCAAGAGAACTTTATAAACTCTAGTACACTAAAGAATTATTGGTTATTTCTAATATTTTATTGCAACTTCCCAGGACTATAGTAACTTATTAACTGGTATATCTGCCACTAGTCACTTCACCTTCTAATCCATTCTTAGCAGTGCTACCATAGGTATGTTTTGAAGTATTTCTTTATAGATCACTACCTTCCTCAAATATTTCATATCTCCCCTAGGCCTGATAGGGAAGATGGACAACAATCTACTAAAGTGGGTCATTGCCTCTCTTTTTAACCTTGTCTTCCAACATTTCCCCTTAAATACCACTAACAGTCCTCTCTTCATCACTTCAAAAGTTGTCTTCCTCTGAATTTGTTCTAACATTGCCTTATATGAATGGTTAACTGATTAAGTAGTTTTAATATTTAAAGATTTATATTTATTGAGGTATAATTGAGATATAACATTATATTCATTGATTAATACTTAGGATATTTCCATATTTTTGGCTATTGTAAATAATGTTTCAGTGAACATGGAGATAAGTATATCTTTTTGAGTTAGTGTTTTCGTTTTCATTTTGATAAATGCCCAGAAGTGGAATAGCTGGATCATATGGTAATTACATTTTCAAAAATTTTTAAGGAACTCCCTTGCTATTTTCCATAGTGGCTGCACCAATTTACATTCCATTATATACATAGTGAACTCCGGGAGTTGGTGATGGACAGGGAGGCCTTGTGTGCTGCGATTCATGGGGTTGCAAAGAGTTGGACACGACTGCGCGNGTGTTTTCGTTTTCATTTTGATAAATGCCCAGAAGTGAAATAGCTGGATCATATGGTAATTACATTTTCAAAAATTTTTAAGAAACTCCCTTGCTATTTTCCATAGTGGCTGCACCAATTTACATTCCATTATATACATAGTGAACTCCAGGAGTTGGTGATGGACAGGGAGGCCTTGTGTGCTGCGATTCATGGGGCTGCAAAGAGTTGGACACGACTGCGTGACTGAACTGAACTGAATATAAATAGTAGTTTATTTTTTAATTGAATAAATATTTATTGAAAAAAAATTTGTATGCTTTCTCTCTGTACTGAATGGTCTATTACTCTCCTGACTACTTAAATTCCTATCCTCCAAAGCTCTACTGAAAATTTTCTTTTTAACTTTCTTGCATCTCTCAGGTGAGAATCCATCTCTTATTTATCTGTTCTTCATTTTCTAGATTCTGTTTATATTCACTCTTTCCTCTTAGTTTGACACTTATGACTTAATCTGAGAAGTCTGGAGGACAAAGATTGGGTTGTTATTTTCCCTCAACCATCCACAGTGCCTTGTGTAACATCTTTCACAAGGAAGATGCTAAATTAGGAGAAAAGGCATTGTCTTTTTCTTTATAGATGTATTTGCTAATAGTAACCCGCAGTAAAGTAATAGAGGAACAAAAAATGGAGCAGCAGGCAAACTGAAGAAAAAATCCTCCAATATCCCCCCAGAAGAAATAGAGATTGGCTTTGATGCTCCCTTCTCTTTTTTCATGTACTCCTCTTAGTCTGTACATTATTCTGATATTTGTTGTAACCAGAATTCGCCAGAATAAAAATGGTAGGTGAAAGATGAAGGGAAGAAGAAAGATGGAGGGAGAACAAAGTTTCTTCCCAAACCCAAGTTCCACTGTGGACTGAATTTTTGTAATGAAGTGTTTTACTGAGACTTATGACACATCCTCACTGTCAAACAGCAAAAACAAAAACACATTTATAACTCATTTTTTTTTTTTCCATTTGATGACGACCTCTATTAGCCTGATGGGATCAGTTTGGTATTCAGAGTAAGGTGAAAATTCGCAGAGCAATGCGGCATTTTCTCAAAGGCCATTGTCCTCATATTGCGCTTCTACCCCTACCCTAGTGTTTTGTGGTTTCTCTTTAGCTCCAAATTGCTGTGTGTGTGTGTGTGTGTGTGTGTGTGTGTGAGATTTAAAAGATTGAAAGATTGATTAGAAAATAGCTTATTGGGCTTCCACATCACCAATGTGTAGGATTATCAGTTTTTACCACAAGTACCAATTAGGCAACATTGAGAGGATTGCTTCAGTCTTCTAAAATCTTCTTTCATCCTTCAGGTAAATTACTGTGAACTCTACAGAAGATGTAATGGGAAGGATCATTTGGGAATCACAATATTGATAGTTCTGGGTAAGATACTGTTATAAATTTTTGTTGTATTTTTCATACAGTAACTGGATAAAAAGCATTGTGCCTTTAAGAATTTTAAAATCTAAGGAGAGCTATTCATCTTTCTAAATAAATGAATGAAATTGGTCATCAACTACAGTTGTATCTCACCCTATGGACAATAAAGACTAGTCATCTTTATTGTGAGGAACGTAATATATTAGTCCTCCTGTTTTAAATTCCACTTAAATAAAAGAATAGATGGACTGAAAGATAAAGAAAATACATTCATCCTCAAATTAGCAATTATACTGGTTAAAACAATAGGTTTGTTGTTGGCAGGTCACCTGACTGACAAACTATTAATAAACAGAGTGGAGAAAGCATTACTTTCCCACCCCCACCCCATGTGTCAAACTGTTGTTCTAGGTTCCTTGGTTCCTGAAATGGCCCTGTGATGGTGACGTTTATTCTTCTGACATCACATGAGTTTTACTTTGCATCAGATTGGGAAGAGAGATATATTGAATGCTTTTATTCTGTGACCAAATCTTCTCCTTTCATTAAGAGGTGCATTAAACACAGTTTACAGGGATATTCAAATTACACAAGTTTTCTTTTTAAAGTTTTCCATTTGATAGAACAGAACAACCATATCAGAATACATTGCTATTGTACCGAATCCACTGTTTCAGAAAGATATTGCCTGCAAAACTGCTTTTAGCTATAAAATGAATAAAATATCAATGTTGCACTACAAGTTACACACCAGATGTAACCAAGCTTTTCGGGAAACTATATCCACCAACAGGCGCTATGTGAGAAATTGGCCTCGAGCTCTTTCAGTCTCAAAAACAGGATTCTAATTAGAATGCTGATAAATACTTCAACAAGTAGTATACAGAGTCGACATGTGGTTTAATTTACACAATTCTTCTGACATTCTCTGGTAGGGAATGATAAACCATACTGCTGATACCGGGCTTTCACGAAAGCAATAATAACATTAGCCAAACTCTATTTACAAAATAATTGCATTAAACCTCAGTCATGAAGATCCCTGCAAATGCTCAATGAGAACAGCATGGGTAAATGCAATTGATAGATACTCATATAACTTTTAGTTTTTAGTTTTAGATTCCTTCACTTTTTAATCCCTTTCCTAAAATGTTTTACTATAACCTGAAATATAGACTGATGTGGGCTTTACAGTCAGTCTTTTTTGCCTACTCTTGTTGAGATACACCAGGCTTTTGCATATATGAAAAAGCCTCTTTATCACAGTAATCAAAGTCTATGCCCCAACCAGTAATGTTGAAGAAGCTGAAGTTGAATGGTTCTACGAAGACCTACAAGACCTTCTAGAACTAACACACAAAATGATGTCTTTTTCATTATAGGGGACTGGAATGCAAAAGTAGGAAGTCAAAAAACATTTGGCATAACTAGCAGATTTGGCCTTGGAATACAGAATGAAGCAGGGCAAAGACTAATAGAGTTTTGCCAAGAGAACTCACTGGCCATAGTAAACACCGTCTTCCAACAGCACAATAGAAGACTCTACACGTGGACATTACCAGTTGGTCAACACCAAAATCAGATTATCATATTCTTTGCAGCCAAAAATGGAGAAGCTCTATACAATCAGCAAAAACAAGACCAGAAGCTGACTGTGGCTCAGATCATGAACTCCTTATTGCCAAATTCAGACTTAAATTGAAGAAAGTAGGGAAANTGATTATATTCTTTGCAGCCAAAGATGGAGAAGCTCTATACAGTCAGCAAAAACAAGACTGGGAGCTGACTGTGGCTCAGATCATGAACTCCTTATTGCCAAATTCAGACTTAAATTGAAGAAAGTAGGGAAAACCACTAGACCATTCAGGTATGACCTAAATAAAATTCCTTATGATTATACAATGCAAGTGAAAAATAGATTTAAGGGACTAGATCTGATAGACAGAGTGCCTGAGAACTATAGATGGAGGTTCGTGACATTGTACAGGAGACAGGGAGCAAGACCATCACCAAGAAAAGAACTGCAAAGAGCAAAATTGCTGTCTGGGGAGGCTTTACAAATAGCTGTGAAAAGAAGAGAAGTGAAAAGCAAAGGAGGAAAGGAAAGATATGCCCATTTAAATGCAGAGTTCCAAAGATTAGCAAGGAGAGATAAGAAAGCCTTCCTCAGTGATCAGTGCAAAGAAATAGAGGAAAACCATAGAACTGGAAAGACTAGTGATCTATTCAAGAAAATTAGAGATACCAAGGGAACATTTCATGCAAAGATGGATTCAATAAAGGACAGAAATGATATGTACCTAATAGAAGCAGAAGAGATTAAGAATAGGTGGCAAGAATACACAGAACTGTACAAAAAAGAACTTTATGACTCGGTTAATCACAATGGTGTGATCACTCACCTAGAGCCAGACATCCTGGAATGTGAAGTCAAGTGGGCCTTAGGAAGCATCACTGTGAACAAATCTAGTGGAAGTGATGAAATTCCAGTTGAGCTATTTCAAATGTTAAAAGGTGATGCTGTGAGAGTGCTCCACTCAATATGCCAGCAATTNAATGCTTTCTAAGGCCCACTTGACTTCACATTCCAAGATGTCTGGCTCTAGGTGAGTGATCACACCATCATGATTATCCTGGTCATGAAGATCTTTTTTGTACAGTTCTTCTGTGTATTGTGTATTCTTGCCAACTCTTCTTAATATCTTCTGCTTCTGTTAGGTCCATACCATTTCTGTGCTTTATTGAGTCCATCTTTGCATGAAATGTTCCCCTGGTATCTCTAATTTTCTTGAAGAGATCTCCAGTCTTTCCAANTTCTTGCCAACTCTTCTTAATATCTTCTGCTTCTGTTAGGTCCATACCATTTCTGTGCTTTATTGAGTCCATCTTTGCATGAAATGTTCCCCTGGTATCTCTAATTTTCTTGAAGAGATCTCCAGTCTTTCCAATTCTGTTGTTTTCCTCTATTTCTTTGCATTGATCACTGAGGAGGGCTTTCTTATCTCTTCTTGCTATTCTTTGGAACTCTGCATTTAGATGCTTGTATCTTTCCTTTTCTCTTTTGCTTTTTGTTTTTCTTCCTTTCACAGCTATTTGTAAGGATTCCCAGATAGCCATTTTGCTTTTTTGCATTTCTTTTCCATGGGGATGGTCTTGATCCCTCTCTCCTGTACAATGTCACAAATCTTCATCTATAGTTCATCAGGCTATCAAATCTAGTCCCTTATATCTATTTCTCACTTCCACTGTATAATCATAAGGAATTTGATTTAGGTCATACCTGAATGATCTAGCAGTTTTCCCTGGTTTCTTCAATTTAAGTCTGAATTTGGCAATAAGGAATTCATGATCTGAGCCACAGTCAGTTCCTGGTCTTATTTCTCCTGACTCTATAGAGCTTCTCCATCTTTGGCTGATAGAATATAATCAATCTGATTTCAGTGTTGACCATCTGGTGATGTCTATGTGTAGAGTCTTCTCTTGTGTTGTTGGTAGAGGGTGTTTGCTATGACCAGTGCATTCTCTTGGCAAAATTTTACTTGCCTTCATCCTGCTTCATTCTGTACTCCAAGGCCAAATTTGCCTGTTACCCCCGGTATTTCTTGACTTCCTACTTTTGCATTCCAGTCCCCTATAATGAAAAGGACATCTTTTTCAGGTGTTAGTTCTAAAAGGTCTTGTAGGTTTTCATAGAACCATTCAACTTCAGCTTCTTCAGTGTTACTGGTTGGGGTATAGACTTGGATTACTGTGATATTGAATGGTTTACCTTGGAAACAAACAGATCATTCTGTCATTTTTGTGATAGCATCCAAATACTGCAATTTCGGACTCTTTTATTGACCATTTCTTCTAAGGGATTCCTGCCTGTAGTAGTACATATAATGCTCATCTGAGTTAAATTTACACATTCTAGTCCATTTGAGTTCCCTGATTCCTAGAATATTTATGTTCACTCTTGCCATCTCCTCTTTGACCACTTCCCATTTGCCTTGATTCATGGACCTAACATTCCAGGTTCCTATGCAGTATTGCTGTTTTCAGCATTGGACCTTGCTTCTATGACTAGTCACATCCACAGCTGGGTATTGTTTTTGCTTGGGCTCCATCCCTTCATTCTTTATGGAGTTATTTCTCCACTGATCTCCAGTAGCATATTGGGCACCTAATGACCTGGGGAGTTCCTCTTTCAGTATCCTATCATTTTGCCTTTTCATACTGCATAGGGTTTTCAAGGCAAGAATACTGAAGTGGTTTTCCATTCCCTTCTCCAGTGGACCACATTCTGTCAGACTTCTCCACTTTGACCCACCCTTCTTGGGTGGCCCCAAACGGCATGGCTTAGTTTCACTGAGTTAGATAAGGCTGTGTTCCATGTGATTAGGTTGACCAGTTTTCTGTGTTTATGGTTTGTGTGTCTGCCCTCTCATGCCTCTTGAAACACCTACCATCTTACTTGGGTAGCATAGTTCATCAGTGGGTAATTCAGTAAAGCTGTTCTCTTCAGAGAGTTAGGACGTGATCATCATTAGCAGAACCCAGCTATAGGGAATCTGGAAGGCAAGTACTCACCATACATCATTTGGATCACCAGGTATGAAGGCAAACTTACAAACCAGGATTTATGAACAAGAATCCAACCTCAGGAAGATGGAGTTTAACTGACAGGATTGTTCAAAGTGAAAGGGGCAGACGCATGGATTGGGGGTAGTGGTTGTGTTAATAACACCGGCAAGAATGGTAGCAGTCATAGCTAAAGCTCTTACTATATACCCGGNTAGCAGAACCCAGCTATAGGGAATCTGGAAGGCAAGTACTCACCATACATCATTTGGATCACCAGGTATGAAGGCAAACTTACAAATCAGGGTTTATGAACAAGAATCCAACCTCAGGAATATGGAGTTTAACTGACAGGATTGTTCAAAGTGAAAGGGGCAGACTCGTGGATTGGGGGTAGTGGTTGTGTTAATAACACTGGCAAGAATGGTAGCAGTCATAGCTAAAGCTCTTACTATATACCCGGTGCTTTGTGAAGTATTATTCCATGAACTAGCTCATTTACTTATTACAATAATTCTGGAGATATTGTTATTTTCATTCTAAAAGAAAGGAAACTGGTATCTTATTTGCATTTTTATCTACTATTTCAGATAGGCATCTTGAATCTTTGCACCTTGGATCTTTACCTCGATCTTTATCCTAAGAGGCAGTCAGGAGAGTGTTAGAAGGAAGTTACAGAGAGGTAGGGAGAAAAGTCAGGTCAAATTACTTTTTCCTCCAGGTCCCTCTCTACTGGGTCATGTCAGGCTCAGGCTGCCTCTGTCCCTCATTTCACAGAATATCTGCTACTAAAGCAAATGGGGACACAGTCACTGGCAATGTGATGTGCCAGTTGTCATACTGTAGTAGGGGTTCAGAGAAAACTGAACACCAAGTGGTGCAGAAGTCCAACTTGAGGGGCAGGAACTTAGATCTCCTTTGGCTGTGATCACAGACCTGGGTGGGCTGGATGAACTAACTAGGGAACTAACTAGCTTTATCTGTGATGTCAGGAGGGCACCACAGACTCAGGCAAGGAACAGCTGCAATTAGACTCCTCTGAAGATTGTACAAGTTTGACTCTCTACCTATTGGGAAACATTTTTTCCCCTTATTAGTTGTTCTTTTATCTAATTGTTATGACATCATGATACAGTGGGCCTTTCCCTAGGAACTTTGAAATGAGGAAAATCTAATTGCTCTAAGTAAAATTTAATGTCAGTTGAACTGAGAAACCCACAAAACTGCCAAAGAGGCAGACTAGCTCCTAGGTCTGTAAGATTTGATATTAACTCTCCTAGGTCTGTAAGATTTGATAGTAACTCAATTTAGTATGCTTCCCTTGTGGCTCAGACAGTAAAGAGTCTGCCTGCAATGCAGTAGACCTGGGTTCGATCCCTAGATTGGGAAGATCCCCTGGAGAAGGAAATGGCAACCCACTCCAGTAATCTTGCCTGGAAAATCCCATGGATGGAGGAGCCTGGCAGTTATAGTCCATGGGGTCACAAAGAGTCAGACAAGACTGAGAAACTTCACTTTCAGTGTAGTATGTTAATATCAGTTAAAAACAAAGAACAGGACAAAGAAAAAGAGAAAGGTAAAAGGGAACTAGATCCATGTTGGCACAGTCTGGTAAGTGGAAAAAGATCTTTGGTTAATGATTTTGATTATTCCTGGCTCTTTTGGCAAGACTGTTCCTATAGGAGATGGTGGCTTTATATGAATATCCAAGTTTTCAATTGTATTCTCATTAAGGAAATGTTTGGATTTCTCATACATTTTGTCTGTAGGAAAATAATGTGTCAGCTAAAATTGAGTAACTGAATTAAGTAACTGTTATACTAAAATAAGTCACTTGTCATTCTGGTTTTATTTAATCAGTTTTGTGAGTTCAGTTAATACAAGTCTGCAGCTGAGAGATAGATCATTGTATGTGTGCTGACAGCAAAGGCTTCACTATCTTCAAGATGAAGGGCCAGGGGCTGCCATGGGGAAATTATCAAGCTAATCTCATCCCACAAAGCATTTGGGGAAGAGGGCAAGTTGGTTTGCCACAAAGAACCCCTACTCCTCTATGGTAATCTGGGGTTTTGGATATTTATTTA
>SJYW01012779.1:134248-150462 GCA_006410735.1 Raphicerus campestris
GTCCCCTATAATGAAAAGGACATCTTTTTCAGGTGTTAGTTCTAAAAGGTCTTGTAGGTTTTCATAGAACCATTCAACTTCAGCTTCTTCAGTGTTACTGGTTGGGGTATAGACTTGGATTACTGTGATATTGAATGGTTTACCTTGGAAACAAACAGATCATTCTGTCATTTTTGTGATAGCATCCAAATACTGCAATTTCGGACTCTTTTATTGACCATTTCTTCTAAGGGATTCCTGCCCGCAGTAGTACATATAATGCTCATCTGAGTTAAATTTACACATTCTAGTCCATTTGAGTTCCCTGATTCCTAGAATATTTATGTTCACTCTTGCCATCTCCTCTTTGACCACTTCCCATTTGCCTTGATTCATGGACCTAACATTCCAGGTTCCTATGCAGTATTGCTGTTTTCAGCATTGGACCTTGCTTCTATGACTAGTCACATCCACAGCTGGGTATTGTTTTTGCTTGGGCTCCATCCCTTCATTCTTTATGGAGTTATTTCTCCACTGATCTCCAGTAGCATATTGGGCACCTAATGACCTGGGGAGTTCCTCTTTCAGTATCCTATCATTTTGCCTTTTCATACTGCATAGGGTTTTCAAGGCAAGAATACTGAAGTGGTTTTCCATTCCCTTCTCCAGTGGACCACATTCTGTCAGACTTCTCCACTTTGACCCACCCTTCTTGGGTGGCCCCAAACGGCATGGCTTAGTTTCACTGAGTTAGATAAGGCTGTGTTCCATGTGATTAGGTTGACCAGTTTTCTGTGTTTATGGTTTGTGTGTCTGCCCTCTCATGCCTCTTGAAACACCTACCATCTTACTTGGGTAGCATAGTTCATCAGTGGGTAATTCAGTAAAGCTGTTCTCTTCAGAGAGTTAGGATGTGATCATCGTTAGCAGAACCCAGCTATAGGGAATCTGGAAGGCAAGTACTCACCATACATCATTTGGATCACCAGGTATGAAGGCAAACTTACAAATCAGGGTTTATGAACAAGAATCCAACCTCAGGAATATGGAGTTTAACTGACAGGATTGTTCAAAGTGAAAGGGGCAGACTCGTGGATTGGGGGTAGTGGTTGTGTTAATAACACTGGCAAGAATGGTAGCAGTCATAGCTAAAGCTCTTACTATATACCCAGTGCTTTGTGAAGTATTATTCCATGAACTAGCTCATTTACTTATTACAATAATTCTGGAGATATTGTTATTTTCATTCTAAAAGAAAGGAAACTGGTATCTTATTTGTATTTTTATCTACTATTTCAGATAGGCATCTTGAATCTTTGCACCTTGGATCTTTACCTCAATCTTTATCCTAAGAGGCAGGCAGGAGAGTTTTAGAAGGAAGTTACAGAGAGGTAGGGAGAAAAGTCAGGTCAAATTACTTTTTCCTCCAGGTCCCTCTCTACTGGGTCATGTCAGGCTGCCTCTGTCCCTCATTTCACAGAATATCTGCTACTAAAGCAAATGGGGACACAGTCACTGGCAATGTGATGTGCCAGTTGTCATACTGTAGTAGGGGTTCAGAGAAAACTGAACACCAAGTGGTGCAGAAGTCCAACTTGAGGGGCAGGAACTTAGATCTCCTTTGGCTGTGATCACAGACCTGGGTGGGCTGGATGAACTAACTAGGGAACTAACTAGCTTTATCTGTGATGTCAGGAGGGCACCACAGACTCAGGCAAGGAACAGCTGCAATTAGACTCCTCTGAAGATTGTACAAGTTTGACTCTCTACCTATTGGGAAACATTTTTTCCCCTTATTAGTTGTTCTTTTATCTAATTGTTATGACATCATGATACAGTGGGCCTTTCCCTAGGAACTTTGAAATGAGGAAAATCTAATTGCTCTAAGTAAAATTTAATGTCAGTTGAACTGAGAAACCCACAAAACTGCCAAAGAGGCAGACTAGCTCCTAGGTCTGTAAGATTTGATATTAACTCTCCTAGGTCTGTAAGATTTGATAGTAACTCAATTTAGTATGCTTCCCTTGTGGCTCAGACAGTAAAGAGTCTGCCTGCAATGCAGTAGACCTGGGTTCGATCCCTAGATTGGGAAGATCCCCTGGAGAAGGAAATGGCAACCCACTCCAGTAATCTTGCCTGGAAAATCCCATGGATGGAGGAGCCTGGCAGTTATAGTCCATGGGGTCACAAAGAGTCAGACAAGACTGAGAAACTTCACTTTCAGTGTAGTATGTTAATATCAGTTAAAAACAAAGAACAGGACAAAGAAAAAGAGAAAGGTAAAAGGGAACTAGATCCATGTTGGCACAGTCTGGTAAGTGGAAAAAGATCTTTGGTTAATGATTTTGATTATTCCTGGCTCTTTTGGCAAGACTGTTCCTATAGGAGATGGTGGCTTTATATGAATATCCAAGTTTTCAATTGTATTCTCATTAAGGAAATGTTTGGATTTCTCATACATTTTGTCTGTAGGAAAATAATGTGTCAGCTAAAATTGAGTAACTGAATTAAGTAACTGTTATACTAAAATAAGTCACTTGTCATTCTGGTTTTATTTAATCAGTTTTGTGAGTTCAGTTAATACAAGTCTGCAGCTGAGAGATAGATCATTGTATGTGTGCTGACAGCAAAGGCTTCACTATCTTCAAGATGAAGGGCCAGGGGCTGCCATGGGGAAATTATCAAGCTAATCTCATCCCACAAAGCATTTGGGGAAGAGGGCAAGTTGGTTTGCCACAAAGAACCCCTACTCCTCTATGGTAATCTGGGGTTTTGGATATTTATTTACTTGTAAAGGTTTTGAGTATCCCTAAAGTGTCAGGCACTTTACTTTGTACCAGCAACATAGTGGTGATCCAAGACACAGCCCTGGCTGTCGATGACCTTAGAGTCAAGTGAGATCACAAGCTTGCAAATCCTCTTCTGTTTAACTTCTGTCTGACAGAGACTACAAACACTAAGGATGATTTAGACATATAAGATGCTTTGGGACCCTATGTAGATAAGTTGCTAAGACAGGAGGAATATCTCTTGGCTCATAAAAATACTTAGTTACCAAGCTTCTGTTATGGCAGGATTATATACAGTTCTGTAGCATCCGGGATTTATCTGGATGATTTGAATGTTCAGAACTTGCCAGGTGTTTTGAACCACCCTCACCTGGACTGGGACTCAATTCCCACCTTGCTCCTTGCCATAGACATGCACCCCTGCCTTCTCTTATCCCAAGGCCAGAGTAGAACCAGATTTTTTTTTCTCCTGGAAGAGAGGCCTCTAGGAAACATCCTGTCAACTATTATGAGTGTTGATATGTAAATATTAAAAAACAATTATTTCTCTTGGTTAATGATTCCATTAAGTCATCCATTTATTAAATCTAATATGTCTTTGGAACAATTTCTGTATGCAAGACTCACCAGTTCTTTCCTTTTACTTCTTTATTCTAGAAAAAGAGATAAGCCACATCTTATTATTCTATTTAAGACATTTATATTGATTGCTTGTGGGAATGTTGGGGCATTAGGAGCTTTGAATGGTAGGTGGTATTGAGATAGATCTTGAAGTATAAAATATGCTTTTACAGGCAGAGACAGCAAGGACTCAAGACAAGGCAACTAAAGTCATAGGGAATAAGAAAGAATGCTTGTTTTGAAATCCACCTGGCCTTCTAGACGAGCTCTGTCAATTATCATATCTGTGACCTTAGAAAAGCCAATTTATCTCTTTCAAGCTTCCATTTTTTTTCTAATGAGCAGAATGGGATAAAAATGTATACTTTTACACAGTTGTAAGGATTATATGTAATGATGAATGCTAAAGTTTTCTGTAAACGTTAAGTGCTATATAATGGTAGGATTTTGTTCACACACAATTCATGAAAGGAAAACTCAAAGGAGTTGCATAATGTGTTTTAGGAATTCTAGATGTCTTGACCATAAATTCTGTTTAGGTATTTAAGCTAGTTCTCATCTGAGTGACCCCAGAAAAGAGTTACCTTTTTGTCTTAATTACTCAGCTGGAAAATGGAAATGCTAATTTCTACACACCATGGAGTATGTTATGGAGATGCTGTGATGACTAAAGTTAGATTATGTTATAAAATGCAATAAGCATTTGGAAGTGAAGAGTTAACATAAATAAGCTCAACTGAGTACATTTCTGCAAATATCACTCTACAGAGATTTCTTTTAATGTGATACTGTTTTCTTTTTAATAGAATAATAGGAAATATTTGACAAAGCTCTTGAAATGATGGCGGATTAAGTAAATGCATTAAAATTTGATTTACAGTAGGTGACTATCTCTTTTTAAAAATTGTCAACTTGGTTTTTTTTTAATTGCAGTATTCCAGTACTTGATTTTGGTTAATAACCATCAGAGCCATTTGGGAGTTTGGACACAAATTTCATTTTAATAGACAATATTGGCCTAATTTGGGAATGATGCTTATTTCAAAACTAAATTCTTAATGTAAATGTCTGAAAAAACCCTCTATAAAACCCAACACAGAGGAGTTATGTCCTCATCACAATGTAAACATAGTCTAAAATTGCAGTAAAGATATAAACATAAGACTTTTGCAACAGTCATGTGTAAATGATTGCATAATTCCTAATGCTTTGTCTTTTTTGTTTTCCAAATGCTGCCTTTAAACTCTGCTTAATCTGTTTTTTTGACAGTCCAGGGTGTTGTATGACATATACTGAAGAAGTATTTTTTTCAATATTGCCATTATGAGCAACATGTTGCTATATAAAAAAATGCTATGGGCAATGCTAATTTGGCTTCTAAGACAACATCAACATTGCAGATATCAAGGNTGAAGAAGTATTTTTTTCAATATTGCCATTATGAGCAACATGTTGCTATATAAAAAAATGCTATGGGCAATGCTAATTTGGCTTCTAAGACAACATCAACATTGCTGATATCAAGGCATCATGTACACCAACCCTAATCACTCCAGTAATACAATGCCTCAGTAAATCTGTGAACATTAACACACGGTTGCATCGATGTAGCATTGTCTCTCACTACAGTGTTCAGTTCAGTTCAGTTTAGTCTCTCTGTAGTGTCCGACTCTTTGTGACCCATGGACTGCAGCACACCAGGCCTCCCTGTCCATCACCAACTCCCAGAGTTTACTCAAGCTCATGTCCATTGAATTGATGATGCCATCCAACCATCTCATCCTCTGTCATCCCCTTCTCATCCTGCCCTCAATCTTTTCCAGCAGCAGGGTCTTTNGTTCTTTACCACTAGGGCCACGTGGGAAGCCCCATGGAGACTGTGACAGAGATTATGAAATAGACCAGGAAGTACACTGAAGGAACAAAGTAAAACCACTCTCGGATAGATAAAAAATGAACCTAAGTAGAAAGGAAAGTGCCAAAAATACTGTCTGATAAGACTAAATCTGAGGAAAATAAAATCATCGTGACTTGAATTCATGTCTCATAATTCTCAGCTCTGCCTTCATATGTTTTATTTGCCGAGAAACCTCTTCCACATTGATGCAAATGGTAGTAGAGTCACCTTGCACTAATGTATACTCTTTCAATAAGACACCACCGCACTAACTCACCACACATCTTGAAAGCATATAAATAGAGTATGCCATGGGAGGGAAGGATTGTATTTTGAATGCATGGTAAGTAATGGTAGACCATTTAAGTATAGCATTTGCCAGAAATCAAAAGTCTGGATTTTCTGTTTCTACTTCATTTATGAATGGCAAACCAAGATTAAGAAAGGAAATAGCTGAGAAAGGAATTTGTATGAATACTGATGAATACAAATCCCATGGAACCTTTGTTCTTTGGTCAACTGTGTCACAATAAAATGAACTATCATATCATCTCAAATAAAATTGATTACTACCCTTTTGTGTTAATAAAAATATCAGGGAAATTGAAAATGTATTTTTGGAATGAAACTAGCCTTCTGAATCAGACTTTTCATGGAAAATGTCTAGTGTATATTCTTAAGAGTCACCATACCAATTACATGAGGGATAAACATGCAGCTTGATGATGACTGAATATGGATCACGTATGTGGTTATAACTCAAAGTAGCAGGGGAAGTTCAGCTGGCACTTATCAGAAAACACCCATTTTCAAAAATTNATAAGAGTCACCGTACCAATTACATGAGGGATAAACATGCAGCTTGATGATGACTGAATACGGATGACGTATGTGGTTATAACTCAAAGTAGCAGGGGAAGTTCAGCTGGCACTTATCAGAAAACACCCATTTTCAAAAATTGAATTTGGGTTTTCTTTGGACCATTTGCTGCCTGAATTGGTTTCTATTACATGCTTTACTCTTCTCTGGAAGACACATGCACTTTGTATATAGTTTTCCAAATAATTTTAATCATTAAAAGAAATATGTCAGAGAGCTTTATACAAGTGTAACATCCAATGCCCCTCTACTGATTTCAGCTTTTTTTTTTTTTAAGTAGCTTTTCTTGCTAAAGCCCCAGCTTTGTGTTATGAAATCATGGCTCCCATAAAATATAAGTCTATGAAGGAATCTTAGAAATTATCAAGTCTAGTAGTTCTTAAATTTAGCTTGCTAAAAATCACATATGTCAAATCAACTGAATCATACTCTGGGGATGGACCAAAGCCAGATAGTTTAAACCATTTCTCAAGGTGATTTTGATAAAAGCAGTGAAAATCATTGACCATTCTCCAGAGAGATACTTCTGTTTTATAGGAATTCAACAACCTAGCCAAGGTCACAAGGTTGGTTTGGACAAGTAAGAACTAAAATTCAAAACTGTGGACATCCAGGTCAGTGAGTGTTCCATCTAAAGTATCAGCAAGTTAGAAAAGTTAAAACATAAACTTTTCTCCACTATGGATGTACTAGATTCCAGTGACTTTTATACTTCAAAGTGATAGTTTTATGTTATGTGAATTATACCTAATAAAAATAATATTAAAAGTACTAATTTTATTTAATCTGTATATGGGCAAGTTAATTCATTTTCTAAACATCACCAGAAAGGGAGTACATATTATGTCTGGCTAGTACATTGAGATGGATCATTTAAGCTATTCAGTCAGCTTTCTTGCCTGTAAGATGGAGAATGAAAGTGAAAATATCTTTGTTGTCAAATTAATGTAAAGCTTTGAAAGAGGATATATGTAGTGTGCTTGGTACATAGTAGATGTAGATATAATTATTCCCCTAGAATGATTTGTAATGACAAAACAGTATTTTTGTTTTTCTAAATCTGTAAGAATTGTATCTCCTGCACGGGGATAGATAACTTCCAAGTGGAATAAGGAGTTTTGATTATCAAAACTGCTAGTTTTGTTTGAGGATATATAGCCTGTTAGGTACTTTCTTTGTCTCTTCATCTTGCCTATCACATAGTAGGTGATTAATAATTTATTTACTGACTCACTGATTCATAGATACCTACAGAGATTAGCACAACCTTTTATTGGTGGGAAAAAATTTCCTTGAAACCTCCATTTGAGGCAGAGCTCAGTGAATTCCATTTACTCCATATGTGAATGTTCTGTTTTCCTGAATCTGATTATGTTACAAGTTGTAAAGCCAGGGCTCGTTTTGGGGTAATTACCGCATTAAATGCACCCAGAAGGCTATTAAAAACTGGCCATATCCAATGCATATAATAAATAATTAATTGGACAAATAAATAAATAAAAATTACAGCTCATAAAAGCTCTTCATTAACTTGCCCAGTACTAGTCTGGCTCTTGCAATTAATTTTAAACTCTCTTGTTTCTCCTTTATTAAGTAAGCTGGAATGAAATTGAAATGATATAATTGTTTTTACTTTCTCATTTGGAGAAATACTCATGCAGGCTCAGTTCTCAGAGCCCACAGAAAATGAAACTAGACGATCTCCATGCAATACACAAATAACCTCCTTATTCCAGTGAAGTTATCTATTCCCATGCAGGAGATATGATTCCTACAGATTTAGAAAAACAAGAATACTGTTTTGCCATTAAAAATCATTCTAGGGGAATAATTAGAATTCACCCTTCTTTTATAACCACTGTTTTGTGAAGCTTCTTTAACATTAAGTCCATTTCCTCTCTTTTAGTGGGGAAAAATGCACATAGGTACACTTCCATGAACTGATGACGACTTGTATCCCCCATGCCCAAAATCCTGGTCTAAGAATCAAAGGATACAATACAAACATCCAGAAATGAAGTTTGCCAGTATGGCTTCCATGGAAAGTATTGAGTGAATGAGTTTGTCTCTTCTGTGAAGGCCAGCTGATGTAGTATTTCCAAAAACGGACATGATGTGGTGTTGTTTTGCAGGATTTTGTAGATCTTAAGGCAGTGGGGTCCAAAATCACTGCAGATGGTAATTGCAGCCATGAAATTAAAAGACGCTCCTTGGAAGAAAAGTTATGCCAACCTAGACAGCATATTAAAAAGCAGAGACATTACTTTGCCAACAATGGTCTATCTGGTCAAGGCTATGGTTTTTCCATAGTCATGTATGGATGTGAGAGTTGGACTATAAAGAAAGTTGAGCACCGAAGAATTGATGCTTTTGAACTGTGGTGTTGGAGAAGACTCTTGAGAGTCCCTTGGACTCCAAGGAGATCCAACCAGTTCATCCTAAAGGAGATCAGTCCTGAATATTCATTGGAAAGACTGACGTTGAAGATGAAACTCCAATACTTTGGCCACCTGATGCAGAGAGCTGACTCATTTGAAAAGACCCTGTTGCTGGGAAAGACTGAAAGTGGGAGTAGAAGGGGAAACAGAGGATGAGATGGTTGGATCATATCACCAACTCGATGGATATGAGTTTGAGTAAACTCCGGGGTTTGGTGAACAGGGAGGCCTGGCATGCTGCAGTTCATGGGTCGCAAAGAGTTGGACATGACTGAGCAACTGAACTGAACTGAACTGAAGGCAGTGTGGCAGTGGAAGTGAGCAGCGTTTGAGGCGGAGTATTCTTCTCACTCTGTTCAGTCACCAACACCCAGAATTTTTTCTAACTCATGTCCATTGGGTTGGTGATGCCATCCAACCATCTCATCTTCTGTCATCCCCTTCTCTGCCTACACTCAATCTTTCCCACCATCAAGGTCTTTTCTTTGTATCAGGTGGCTGAAGTATTGGAGTTTCAGCTTCAGCATCAGTCCTTCCAAAGGAGACCCAAGATTGGTCTCCTTTAGGATGGACTGGTTGGATCTCCTTGCAGCCCAAGGGACTCTCAAGAGTCTTCTCCAACACCACAGTTCAAAAGCATCAGTTCTTTGGTGCTCAGCTTTCCTTATAGTCCAACTCTCATATCCATACATGACTACTGGAAAAACAATAGCCTTGACCAGATGGACCTTTGTTGGCACAGTAATGTCTCTGCTTTTTAATATGCTGTTTAGGTTGGTCATAACTTTTCTTCCAAGGAGTAAGTGTCTTTTAATTTCATGGCTGGAGTCACCATCTGCAGTGATTTTGGAGCCCTCCCCCATCCCAAATAAAGTCTACCACTTTTTCCACTATTTCCCCATCTATTTCCCATGAAGTGATGGGACCAGATGCCATGATCTTTGTCTTCTGAGTGTTGAGTGTTAAGACAACTTTTTCACTCTCCATTTTCACTTTCATCAAGGGGCTCTTTAGTTCTTCACTTTCTTCCATAAGGGTGGTGTCATCTTCGTATCTGAGGTATTCTTCTCACTACTGGTTGTATAAACTCTCCCATAGGAAGTTGTGGGTACTCAGATAGAGGATACCTTCTCGTCCAAAGACTTGGTGGATAGATCACTGATTATCTGTGCAGAAATACCTCTTTCAAGCTCATTGTTTTGGGTTCTAAGAGCTTCAAATGCAATATTATAATTATTTTTTCAATTCAAAAATCATTAGATGAATAATGTCCCACATAATTATTTGAAGGGATCTTAACTTGATTAAAATGAAATATCCAGGCTTATTTAATGGCCTTGCATGTAATTTCACTTTGAATTGGCAGTGTGGAACAGTTGAAAGAGAATTGGACTAAAGTGAGGATGGCTGATCAAAGCTGGAATCTTCCCCAATAAGCTGTGTGTGATGTTTAACTCTGTGTGTCAGTTAGACAGGGTGCCAGATATTTGGTCAAAAATTATTCTGGGTGGTCTGTGAGGGTGTTTCTGGAAAAGATTAACTTTAGAATGGGTAGACTGAGCAAAGCAGATTGTCCTCCCTATTTTGGGTGAACTCCATCCACTCACTTGAAGGCCTGAATAGAGCAAAAAGCTGGCCACACTTCAAATTGGAGAGAAATTCCTCCAGCCTGCACAGGATCTGGGACATAGTTTCAAACTTGAAGAGAAATACTGACTCTTCCTAGGTCTAGAGCATACCAGTGTTCAGATTAAAAATATACCATTGGCTCTTCTAGGTCTCAAGCTTACTGGCTGCAGATCTTGAGACCTATCGCTTTCTATAATCATGTAAACTGAGTTCTTATATTAATTATAAATATTCCCCATATAAATAGATATATATTATATTCTCTCTCTCTCTCTCTCTCTCTCTCTCTCTCTCACACACACACACACAGTGGCTCTTGAACACAAAAGACTCGCTTGAGTCCACTTATATGTAGTTTTATTTTTCCAGGCATACTGCAGTACTATATGATCTATGGTTGGCTGAATCACAGATGTGACACAGGGAGGGGTGATTATAAAGTTATACATGGATTTCTAACTTCGTGGAGGGTCATTGCCCCTAAGTCCTACCTTATTAAACTCTGAATATATATATATGTGTATATGTTTGTATATAATATATATGTGTGTGTGTGTGTGTGTGTGTGTGTGTGTGTGTGTATGTATGTGTGTATATCCTATTGGTTTTTTCCTCTGGAGAACCGTAATAACTATGACCTTGAGAAAATCAACACAGCTTTTCAAACCCTATTTTTCTTTATTTGTGTAGTGAAAGAATTGGATAATATAAGGCCATTGTAGTTCCAAAGTACAATATGGCTCTTAAATTTATATCACAATTCTGGGCTCCCTCAGAAGACAATTTTTGTCTTGTTACCCCTGGAAGTATATAGAATATATTGTTTTCTTTCATCTCTTCATTTGTCAGAGGCCTTTAAAATATTCCTCTCTGTCCCTTGATGTTCTCTTCTAACTCAGGCTACTCTGCGGGCAGAACAACACTGTCAGTTGGGGAACCATAACTGGCTATACTCACCCTCTCCCTAAGCTGATCTGCTAAAGGAGATGTATTTTCTCTTGGATAAAATGGCTAACAGTATGATAATTATGTTGGAAAAACAACAAGTTTATACAAAGATCTGGTGCTCAGTGAGGGTACCACCATGCCAGAGCAGGTGGATTTTCTGGTATTACTAGCATGACTGTGCGTATAAGCTCTCCCTGGTGGGGACTGCCCTAGCCATCCCGACTTGTGTCTCCTCGTGGTCGGCAGTGGTAGAGTGCAGTGGAACAGTCAGTTCCTTGGTTATCCTCCAAGGTGAGCAAGGTCAGTTTTAAACAGCTTTGCTGTCAATCAGCCTCATATTTTACTCCAGGTTCCTGACCTCACAAATTTTAAGGCTGGCATTGAAGTCAGTGAATCTTCTGCAGCCTGATTCCCCACAGTGACTTCTCTCTCCTGACAAATCGGGTCTCATCATGGTTCTGCCAGCCCACACAGGTTTTCAGAGAGCAGAACTGCAATTAGTCAGCGCAGCCATAATTCAACTGTAATACAGTATTTGCTTTCACCAAGCATCGTTTTTCACAGTCCCAAATTAAGCACCCAATGGAAGGAAAACTGCCCTTGAAAGTCTGGCCTGTCATATTAAATCACAGAGCTGACTTAAAGTTTCATCAAATGATTTTCATAGGAGAGGGTGTGATTGCACAGTCATTTACTTATTAGCATTTCATTTAAAACATTAGCATATCAAATTGACATAATTCTTCTCAGGGTATAAATATTTAAATTTTCACAACTCCCATTATGTTCCTTGCCCCCATTTTATTCTTCATACAGGAAAAAAATTGAACATGAGTCACAGAAATGTCTGCTAATCTCACTTAAGGCAAGCAGGAGTCTGAAGAGTAATATTTCCTTCTTAGGACAATAAATGTCCTAAGAAAGAAATATTTCCAAAACAAAACCTCTATATGGCTCCTACTGTTACAGGGATTTTCTAACTAAAATCATATTTGGCATTTAATTTCAAGCAAATAAGCTAAATAGTGATGTCATTTGCAGATAGATACCTGTTCATGTATAATGGGTTACTTGAAGACATTTACTATTGGGACAGAACCCTTTTGGGGTATGTGCCATAGATCCTAGTCTACTCCCCACATGTCATTAATTTCTCTAGTTTACCAGCAGGAAGATTAACACTCCATGGGGACAATCCTGGGAAAGAAATGAACGACTCTAGTTTATAATTCTGCTTCGAGGATTGTGGACCAGCAGAACATTAAGGAACCTGTCTATATGGTTAGGGCATTGTGTGGACCAGCTAAGAAAAACTGACA
The DNA here is from genome assembly GCA_006410735.1 of Raphicerus campestris. Lineage (NCBI taxonomy): Eukaryota > Metazoa > Chordata > Mammalia > Artiodactyla > Bovidae > Raphicerus > Raphicerus campestris. The sequence goes on from SJYW01012779.1 coordinate 146,749, forward strand.
ATTCAAGTTCTCTTAAGTTAGTTAGTGCCCTGAGATTGTACTAGAAGGATAAGAGTGAGTAATTTGCCTGCTTCTTGATTTACCTCATGTGGCCATTCTCTCATGGTTGACACCTGCTGAGTAGAAACTCAAAGTTGAAGATTTATGAAGAAAATTCTTTATAACCTGTGAAGCATTTTATGAAATCCTGGGCAGATGTGTCATGTGGCATTCCACATCTAATTTTCCCAAAATGATGGAAATATTCTTCAAAATTCAGTTCTTATGTTAATTGCCTATGATAATTTCCTTACCATAGCCTTCTGAATAAAATCCAGAGTGTTAATTGCACCTCAACCCCTTCCTATTCAGGCTGCAGACTGCCTCCTTAATCATCTCTTCTCCTATCTCTGGCTCTATCACATTATTTCCTAGTTATATTGAATGTTTTTTTAAACTTTGGTAACTGCATTTTCTCAAGTCTCCTTGGACTTGGATTTGGTATTCCCACAACTTGTAAAGCCTTTTCGCATATTAACTTGGCCAACCCTTATGAGTTTTCTTGAATTCATTTGTTCCTTGGAGGGTACTTTAACTTTCTACCATCACTCAAAACCCATCAGAGATTTTTGTTCCTCCTATATGTCTCTTGTCCATTTAACTCTCATCACTACATTGTAAACACCTGGGTAGGAATTATATCTTTAATTTTTCAGACTACAATGCTTAGCTGTGCCTGGCACAAAAAAAGTGCCTTCAAAGGTGTCTGATCCTTTAGAACTGGATCAAGAATCTCAATCTTGAATAATGGTTCATTCTTGTGTTTATCTGTGTTTGCTGCTCTTTATCTGGCCTTGATTTTTAAATGAAATCTCTTTTATTATTATTTTTTTTACATCTATGTTAAGCAGGGACTTTCTTTTTTTAGTTATTTATTATTATTATTATTTACTTTACAATACTGTATTGGTTTTGCCATACATTGACATGAATCTGCTATGGGTGTACATGAGTTCCCAATCCTGAATCCTCCTCCCACTGTCCTCCCCATAATGCGAGACAGCAAAAGAGACACAGATGTATAGAACAGGTTTTGGACTCTGTGGAAGAGGGAGAGGGTGGGATGACTTGGGAGAATGGCATTGAAACGTGTATACTATCATGTAAGAAACAAATCGCCAGTCTAGGTTCGATACAGGATATAGGATGCTTGGGGCTGATGCACTAGAATGACCCAGAGAGATGAAATCTCTTTTAAAGTTCTAGCCTCCCTCAACTATGCTTACAGGAACACAGAATATTTTGAATGTGCTTTAGATAGAGCAAGTAAAGGGCATACCACACTTCCTGGGACTACTGAGATGGCAGCAGCAATATTTGAAATGAGGAAATACCAAAGAAAGACAAAACTGCTAAGGAGAATGACAGGACTGCTGAGGAGGTTAGTTTCCCCTGTAGAAAAGCCTGGAGTTTTGAGGTTTTGGTTTAGTAGAGAAAACTCTATGTCATTATAGTGCCTTCTTATATCATTCTTTTGGCCATATCCTTCTTTTTTTTTTGCAGGCTGCCTAGAGTCATTGTGTTGTCCTCCAGATTCCCTAAGAACCCTCACTGAGTGGCTAAACCCTGTCTGACTTCCTCTACCTGCTATGGTAGGAGCTTGTCCAGACAGTGGTCACTTACTCAGGGTGTTTACCTTCCCAGCTGCTGAGTGGGTGAAGTGTAAGCTTCATAGGGGCAGCTTACACTCCAAAACTTGGTGGCCTAATACAACCATCATTTTATCTTCTCTGACATTTCTGCATGTTTACTGTGTTCAGCTGGCCATTTTCTACTGGTCTCTCTTGAGGTTTCTTGGGCGGATATAGTCACATGATGTTCTGCATCAGTGTCTGCAGGTAAGTGGAACCATCTGGTGGCCTGGCTTGGATGCTAGGATTTCTAGATCTCCTCTTTCTCCACATAGTCTTGGGGCTTCTCTTCTATGCATGGCCTCTCTTTGTGATAGATGGACCAGGGGAGCTGACTTCTCATGTGTCAGCTTAGAGCTCCCACATGCAAGCAGGGGAAATAGCATTTGTAAGTCTTCTTAATGGTCACAGTGTCACTTCTACTGCATACTATTGATTAACTGAAATCACAGGGAAGCTAACTTTCAATGTGTGAGTGACTGGAAAAGGTCATGAATACCATGAGACATAGTGCATTGGGGACATCTTTTGAGATTAACTAATTAGATATCCGGAAAGGGCAATGCAACCCACTCCAGTACTCTAGCCTGGAAAATCCCATGGATGGAAGAGGCTGGTAGGCTTCAGTCCATGGGGTTTCTAGGAGTCAGACATGACTAAGCAACTTCACTTTCACTTTTCACTTTCATGTATTGGAGGAAGAAATGGCAACCCACTCCAGTATTCTTGCCTGGAGAATCCCAGGGATGGGGGAGCCTGGTGGGCTGCTGTCTATGGGGTCGCACACATTTGGACACAACTGAAGTGACTTAGCAGCAGCAGCAATTAGATACCATAGGACACTTGCACGTTAATAAGCAACATATTTTAAAAATAATTTAAAATACTGAAACTGTCATGTATTTCTTCCCTGTAAACCTCTTCCTTTCAGACTCCTGCCCTAATCCTCTATCACTTTTACCACTTTTATTCCATCTCTACTTCCGCTTTATTGACTACACCAAAGTCTTTGATTGTGTAGACCACAACAAACTGCAGAAAATTCTTAAAGAAATGGGAATACCAGACCAGATGACCTGCCTTCTGAGAAATCTGTATGCAGGTCAAGAAGCAACATTTAGAATTAGACATGGAACAACAGACTGGTTCCAAATAGGAAAAGGAGTACGTCAAGGCTGCATATTGTCACCCTGCTTATTTAACTTATATGCAGAGTACATCATGAGAAATGCCAGATTGGATGAAGCACAAGCTGGAATCAAGATTGCTGAGAAATATCAATAACCTCAGATATGCAGATGACACCATCCTTATGGCAGAAAGTGAAGAACTAAAGAGCCTTTTGATGAAAGTGAAAGTGGAGAGTGAAAAAGTTGGCTTAAAACTCAGCATTCAGAAAACCAAGATCATGGCATCTGGTCCCATCACTTCATGGCAAATAGGTGGGGAAACAATGGAAACAGTGACAGATTTTATTTTGGGGGGCTTCAAAATCACTGCAGATGGTGACTGCAGCCATGAAATTAGAAGACACTTGCTCATTGGAAAGAAAGCTATGACAAATCTAGACAACATATCAAAAAGCAGAGACATTACTGCTAACAAAGATTTGTCTAGTCAAGGCTATGGTTTTTCCAGTAGTCATGTATGGATGTGAGAGTTGGACTATAAAGAAAGCTGAGCACCAAAGAACTGATGCTTTTGAACTGTGGTGTTGGAGAAGACTCTTGAGAGTCCCTTGGACTGCAAGGAGATCCAACCAGTCCATCCTAAAGGAAACCAGGCCTTTGGAAGGCCTGATGCTGAAGCTGAAACTCCAGTACTTTGGCCACCTAATGCAAAGAACTGACTCTTTCGAAAAGACCCTGATGGTTGGAAAGACTGAAGGTGAGAGCAGAAGGGGATGACAGAGGATGAGATGGTTGGATGGCATCACTGACTCAATGGACATGAGTCTGCGTAAGCTCCAGGAGTTGGCGATGGACAGGGAAGCCTGGTGTGCTGTAGTCCATGGTGTCACAAAAAGTGAGGCATGTCTGAGTGA
>SJYW01012779.1:150595-166597 GCA_006410735.1 Raphicerus campestris
TGCTTATTTAACTTATATGCAGAGTACATCATGAGAAATGCCAGATTGGATGAAGCACAAGCTGGAATCAAGATTGCTGAGAAATATCAATAACCTCAGATATGCAGATGACACCATCCTTATGGCAGAAAGTGAAGAACTAAAGAGCCTTTTGATGAAAGTGAAAGTGGAGAGTGAAAAAGTGGGCTTAAAACTCAGCATTCAGAAAACCAAGATCATGGCATCTGGTCCCATCACTTCATGGCAAATAGGTGGGGAAACAATGGAAACAGTGACAGATTTTATTTTGGGGGGCTTCAAAATCACTGCAGATGATGACTGCAGCCATGAAATTAGAAGACACTTGCTCATTGGAAAGAAAGCTATGACAAATCTAGACAACATATCAAAAAGCAGAGACATTACTGCTAACAAAGATTTGTCTAGTCAAGGCTATGGTTTTTCCAGTAGTCATGTATGGATGTGAGAGTTGGACTATAAAGAAAGCTGAGCACCAAAGAACTGATGCTTTTGAACTGTGGTGTTGGAGAAGACTCTTGAGAGTCCCTTGGACTGCAAGGAGATCCAACCAGTCCATCCTAAAGGAAACCAGGCCTTTGGAAGGCCTGATGCTGAAGCTGAAACTCCAGTACTTTGGCCACCTAATGCAAAGAACTGACTCTTTCGAAAAGACCCTGATGGTTGGAAAGACTGAAGGTGAGAGCAGAAGGGGATGACAGAGGATGAGATGGTTGGATGGCATCACTGACTCAATGGACATGAGTCTGCGTAAGCTCCAGGAGTTGGCGATGGACAGGGAAGCCTGGTGTGCTGTAGTCCATGGTGTCACAAAAAGTGAGGCATGTCTGAGTGAGTGAAATGAACTGTCCCCATCTCTTCTATCTCATTACCATACTTGTTTTCCTCACTTTCATTGCTTCTGCTTCCTTTGTCTCTCCCTCAACAATAGGCAAGACCCAACCCTCCAAGGCCTTGTCACTTGCTTATCAGTCTGCCACTGTCTCTCCACCACAGAGCTCTTTTATGATCTCCCCTTGACTTTCTTTACCAGGCGCATCCCACTACTCCCTCTGTCCTGTGCTTTAGGCATTTTGAACTTTGGCACTCCCTTGAGTCGAACTTGGTTCTTCTCATCTTTGTGCTGTTTCACATTCTGTTCCTTTGACAAGAAGGCTGAAGTATTTTTCTAAAATATTTGTAACCTCCATTCTGCCCTTGGAATAAGCTGGAAGAACATTCTTCATGGCATAACATGAGGCTTCCCCTGCATGACTGATTATTCCTTCCATTGGGCTTTTGATATAGACTTGATTTTACTGTGTTGCAAATACAGTAGGTGTCTATCTTTCAGTTATGTACCTTATTTATCTCTGTGTTTTTCTACCCCAGTGATTCACAGTATCTAACATATAAGAGGAACTCAAATATACTGAATTGACTGGCTGAATTATTTCATTCTTTTCCCAGCTATTAACTCTGGGTAATAGTTATTACATATTTGTCTCTAATCCTTTGGCTATGTAATCACATTTCATATTGCCTCCTGGAAGCTATACTGCAAATCTTATGGGTCATCTCAAAAGTTACATTCTTATAATCACACTTAGTGTCTTTCCGTCCAAAATTTCCTCATCTCTTTCAGTGAAGCCACTATTATCCCAGTTATCAAGACTAACTTTTGTCCCTTTCATCAGTCCACATCAATCAATCTTAGATTTGGGACATGTTTTCTTTCACTATTTCTCTCATATTTATTTTTGTATGTTTTTACTGTCACCTTCCTAACTCAAACCTTTCTCTCCTTGTGAATGAATTATCACCCTTCAAGTCTATGTTTCCTGAGTTTCTCTATTTTCCTTTCTAATCTCTCCCATGATCATCACCAGGCTAGTCTTCCCCAAACTGAGCTTTCACAGTGTTGCTATGATGCATCCAGAAAGCTGCTTGTTGTCAGATCAAAGCTGCTCTTGTGCCTGGTTCTCACTGCCTTCCCCAATCCACACCCCACTCTACCCATCTCACTTTAGTTCCCTCTACTAGGTAGCACTCACCCGAATTTCTAATTATCTCCTCTCCTCAATGATCCTGGCTCAAACACTGGTCCAAACCTAACTGCAAAGTCCATCTATCTGGACCTCTTCCTTTGCCTTCTCATGCATCAGTATTCTTCCTTTATTCCAGGCTATGTCAGTTTTAATCTTCCATTGTTCTTTCACCTTACACCCACCCATTCTACTCTCCCCTGGTCTGAATTCTGATTGCAGATGTGTCAGAGACACTTTTCACCAGTCACTTACATTTGAGCTTTCCTAACAGCTGTGCTTCCTGAGGTTGGAAACAATGGCTTATAGTCCTTGGTTGGCCTCACAGTGTCACAGTGCCCAGCATAGTGCTGATCATGTAGTATATGATCCAATATAAGTGGGTGAATTATATGAACTTGCAGTGGCCATTTTCTGGGTCATTACCCATGGGTCAGGAATGAAATTTTCTCAGGATAACTCAAGGTTACAAGGAATAAAGTTTTCTCAGTGTCTCCAATTTCCAGATGAGATGTTTCCTACTTTAGTTCTGGAAATTGGAAAATACTAATAATTAGTATTTTATCAAATTTAACTGCAAATTAAGCATTTTCACTGATATTTACTTATTCATAATTTTATAATTTCCTCCAGAATTGCTATGCACTTGGGGGCTGGAGGTACAATGTGTGAGGATAAAATGCATGAAAAAAGTAGGAAGTGAGGAATTTGGATTTACAAAAATATTTAGTAGCAGATTGCACCTTTTATTCGCCCTAAGAAATGCTGATATATATGGCATATATAATGTATGTATACACACACATACATAGGCAAGGGAAAATGTTTGCTTCTTTAATGTTTCAATGAAATAGAGAATTTCAGATACACAGATATATGAGGCATATATCTGTGTTCGGCCCTCAGGAACCAGTGATAGCAAAAGACTGAATCTCCAATATTCAGGTCATACTACAGAGCGATTTTGAACTTCTCTTCATCGAGCCTGCTTGTATGGTTTAATAGTTTTTCTGTTATAAGAATGGGCAGATGAAATGACTTTCAGTGTGAAAGGCAGCAAAAATGGAACCAAGAGAAAAGCAACATTGGAAATGAAAAATATGCTAGTGAGAAACTGGAGAGCTGAAACTTCTGCACCAGAAGGTGCAGGCTTATTTTTAAGATTATATCGCCACCTAGTAAAGCAGCCTAGAAGGACACCCACAGCGAGAGGCAGAGTCAGCGCGGTGTGAGCCCTAACCCTCTCGTTAGCAGCTCCGGATAGGTGCGTTTAGAGACATCTGCACTCGCTGCAGGACAAGCACACGGCCTGCAGCATCATCTCACGCTCCCAGTGTCAGGCCCTGCTCACATTCTCCCGTTCTTCTGGAGTTATTCAGTGGAGAAGTCAACAGCACACATTTTAGATATGAAAATGTGTCAGGAATTTCTCTCAATCTGTTATGCATCCTTGGAAAATGATTAAACAGTGCGTATTATCATTTGCTTGTTCTAAATAATTTAACTTTGGGCTGTTCATTAGTGGAAACATTTTACATTTCTACTTTCATTTCTTCCTAGTAAAAGAAGTGGTGATTATTATTATTATTATTTTTAATGNGTTATGCATCCTTGGAAAATGATTAGTTAAACAGTGTGTATTATCATTTGCTTGTTCTAAATAATTTAACTTTGGGCTGTTCATTAGTGGAAACATTTTACATTTCTACTTTCATTTCTTCCTAGTAAAAGAAGTGGTGATTATTATTATTATTATTTTTAATGAGGAAGCATTGGAATTGTGGAATTAAAAACACTAAACAGAGAACCCTACTTCTTTTGTTCTTAAAGCCACATCTTTAGTTTGTCCATATCCTGTGTCTTCTATAGCAGTCGTTGGCACTGAACTCTTGATCACTTCTCTTGGTTTTGCTTTTATAAGGAGACCCTTAGCTTGATAAAATACTACATGAACTTTAAGGATTGGTGTCTACAATTGATTATCAGAGGCAGCATTCTGGCCATATAGCCTCCTTGCTGGTCTCAGTTTTTCCATCTGTGAGATGAGGACAGCAATAGTATACAGCACTGGGCTTTTAGAAGGAATAAATTAAACAGGACTGTTAAAAATTGTTAGCTATTTACAACAAAAATACATTGATTAAGAAATAATAGAAACAAAGAATAGAAATTAATTTTATTTTGCCATTCACAATAGATCAACTTACTTTAGCCAAACAAATAGACACAAAGAGAGGAGGAAGGCATGTATTCTGAGACCAAGAAAGCATCCATTAAAAAATCCAAGTGATTAAGTTTTTTAAAATTATTAACTTAAAATAATTATAATTCAATTACATTCAAGTGCTTAAAATACCTTGATATGCACTTCCATATTTTTTCTTCTATATGTTCTTCCCTCCTTTTAGAAACCTATTCTCACTTCAACCTTCCAAATAGGTTTATCTTTTATTTTAAGGACTAAGAATATTTTGACTGAGTTTACGCAAGAGTTCCCTTGTGGCTCAGCTAGNCCCTCTTTTTTTGGATTTCCTTCTCATTTAAGTCACTACAGAGTACTGAGCAGAGTTCCCTAAGCTGTATAGTAGGTTCTCATTAGTTACCTATTTTATACATAGTATCCATAGGATATATAATGTCCAGGACATGGAAGCAACCTAAAGGTCCATCAGCAGAGGATTGGAAAAAGAAGATGTGGTACTAATGCTTAAAAATTAATAAATATTATTTTTCTAAATAGGAATTTTTATCAGGAAGCAGTGCATGTCTTCTCTCTTACACTGTTGGAGTTTGCAAATTCTCTACCAACAGGGAATGTATTTACATAATACTTAGTAAAACTACATTAAAGGTCAGGACTGTTACTGATTTGAAAGATTGTTTTGACTAAATTATATTAAAACACTATCATTAGAAACCTTAGTAATATCTTCACCCAAAAATAAATAAAATATCACAGAGATCCCATTGATTACTGTGAGTACCGATCATCTGTTCTTTACATACGAGAAACTCATTTTCTTTGTCCCATGGATCAATGCCTGGATTGAGGGTAGAATGTATAAAAGTGGCTTAGGAAAAATCTTTTCCTCATCCAGAAAATAAACATTGCCTCAGCACACAAGGGAGAAATGAGTTTGGAGGATGTGGGTGTGCAGCTTGCCTGCTCAAATTCTATTTAGAGTTTCTTTTCTTATAAACTGAGCTCTTTGCTGTTATCATTTTAAAAAATTCAATTTATTTTAATAGCTCTTTCAAGAAAAACAGCACCTTCGTAGCATCAGTTGCCTACTGAATTTTTGTAACTATTAGGAAAATGAGCTCCATAAGTAGTAACTACTTCAATAGAAGTTATTAGGAAATTTCAAGAGTATATTAAGGTGGGGAGCTATGTCAACAGAGGCAGAATGAAGGCAGCAGTTGAGGCTTTTTTTTTTTTTTTTGGTATTTTGGCCAAATAGAAGCAAGATAATTAAGAGAAAAATTGAATTATCTAACTAAAGAGGTTTTCTGGTCATGAGTCAATATTAGTTGTAGCAAACTGCTGATCAGACTATGTGCAGATGAATTTTTCAGTGCCATCCATTGCTTTGTTGTGGCATCTGCATTTTTAATGCCACTAGACACGTTATTTCCATATGTATGTAATAAAACATACGAGTTCATCAAGGCTGTATATTGTCAACCCTGCTTATTTAACTTATATGCAAAGTACATCATGAGAAATGCTGGGCTGGAAGAAGCACAAGTGGAATCAAGATTGTCAGTAGAAATATCAATAACCTCAGATATGCAGATAACACCACCCTTATGGCAGAAAGCATAGAAGAACTAAAAAGCCTCTTGATGAAAGTGAAAGAGGAGAGTGAAACAGTTGGCTTAAAGCTCAACATTCAGAAAACTAAGATCATGGCATCTGGTCCCATCACTTCATGGGAAATAGATGGGCAAACAGTGGAAACAGTGTCAGACTTTATTTTGGGGGGCTCCACAATCACTGTAGATGGTGACTGCAGCCATGAAATTAAAAGATGCTTACTCCTTGGAAGAAAAGTTATGACCAACCTAGATAACATATTCAAAAGCAGAGACGTTACTTTGCCAACAAAGGTCCATCTAGTCAAGGCTATGGTTTTTCCAGTGGTCACGTATGGATGTGAGAGTTGGACTATGTAGAAAGCTGAGTGCTTAAGAATTGATGCCTTTGAACTGTGGTGTTGGAGAAGACTCTTGAGAGTCCCTTGGAGTGCAAGGAGGTCCAACCAGTCCATTCTGAAGGAGATTAACCCTGGGATTTCTTTGGAAGGAATGATGCTAAAGCTGAAACTCCAGTACTTTGGCCACCTCATGCGAAGAGTTGACTAATTGGAAAAGACTCTGATGCTAGGAAGGATTGGGGGCAGGAGGCGAAGGGGATGACAGAGGATGAGATGGCTGGATAGCATCACTGACTCGACGGACATGAGTCTGAGTGAACTCCGGGAGTTGGTAATGGACAGGGAGGACTGGCATGCTGCGTTTCATGACGTTGCAAAGAGTTGGATACGACTGCATGATTGAACTGAACTGATGTATTACACATAGTTTAAAAAGTCGTTTTGAAAAGGATACTGTTGCAAAGGTAGACATGATTTAGATAATTTGGGAAAATCATAAAAATATGGTAGCATTTGAAATAAATAGTCTTTTTAGGTAATGTTTTTGCATTTGTAAGAAGGCTTAGGGGCCAGAACTCACTCTACAGAATTTTATGAAAATGTCCAATGTGGCAATGCCTCACTCCTTAGGGTTATAGGGTAATATTTAAGTACAGTGAGGTCAAAGATTCTGTATTCTGGTCTGTACAGGTGACCAAAATAACTATTTATGAATTTATACTATATAACCATTAAGACAAAGATAATTAACCGTATGAGTTGATTAATAATGTTACTTCCTGCTATAAGTTTAATGTCTAGGTCCCCCCAAAATTCATGTGTTGAACCCTATCCCCAATGTGAGCACTTTTGGATGTGTGAACTTTGGGAAGGGACTAGGTCATGAAAGCAGATAGTAGTCTTTATAAAAAAGACCCCCAGAGGCAACCCTCACCGTGTGAAGTTACAGCAGAGTAAAAAGCTGTCCATCTACCACCTTCCTTATCTTGAACTTCCCAGCCTCTGAAACTGTAAGAAATAAACTTCTTTGGCTTATAAGCCACCCAGTCTGTGGTGTGGTGTTACAGTAGCCCAGGCTTATTAAATGGGCTCTCGCAGTGGTCAACTGCTGCACAGTAAGTGACCGAGCTGAGACTCCTACCCAAGACCTACTCACTTGAAAGCTGTACCTTCTACAAAAGTTTATTTGAATAGCAGGCAATACAGATACACAAATCTTCAAATAGCACCAAAAGTACACCACAATAAGAAAATCTCCCAAGCCTATAATTCTAGTCACCCATTTCTGAGAGACAACCACAGTTACCCATTTACTAGTGATAATCTATTTCTGCAGGCATTTTAATGTATGTCACTGCGTGTGTGAAAACACATCATATATGCTATCCTGCATTTTTAAACTTAGCTACCTCATATGTTGTAGAAGGTATCATATCACACCTATGATATTATGTATTATAATATTCTTGAGGGACATTTAGTTTGCTTCCAGTCTTGTTTTATTACCATCAGTGCTACGAAGAGTATTATTTTTATATATACCATTTAGTAATTTTGTTTCAGGTGTCTTATATGGAGTTGAATTCTGCTTTTTGACATAATGTTAGAATATTTAAACCATTTACATTTATTGATTAGCTGGCTTAGTTCTATGATGTTTTTCATTTTTACACTTTCTCTTTATAACCTGTGATTTCTTTCTGTTTGTAGTCTGTCTGTAGTTCTCTAGTAATCAGTAAAGTTTATCTTTTTATCTATAATTGGTTCTCTAGAATTTGTGACAGTATTTTAAGTATTTCCTATGGTAAACAATCATAGAATTAACTTAGTACACATGAGTTTAATCCTTTAATTTTCTCTTCTCTACCACTCAAGTATGATTTTATTACTTATTTCTTTTAAATATTAATAACTTTTGAACTTAGGTGTAAATGGTATCCTGGCCCATGACTATAAAAATAATGATTTCAGCCAGTTTGAACCACTTCTCACCTCAGTTTTTTCTTATCCCAATTTTTGTCAGTTACATCATTTTTGCCTCATCTGGGCTTATATTTGTATTTCTTTCTGCAGTTGTGGTGTTACTACTCATTGTCTTTGTGTAACAGGTAAAAAGACTCAGTGTTCCCTCCTGCTCCTTTTGCTATAGTTTCTCCATTCACCTCTCAGTTGAGATTTATCTACTGTTTCCATGAAGGGCTCTTGTAACTGTATTATAAATTCTCATTATTCAAGAAGAGTTTATTGCCTTTATTCATTGAACAATAATTTGACTTGTTTATTAATCAGAACTCAATGCAAGAAACAAAAGCCATTTTAAGCAGCCTTCAGAAATATCTTGCAGAATAATACAGAACATACCCAACAGCAGAGTTATTACCTCGGAGGTACCCACTGCAAATGCTGGATTAAATCTGTAAACCTAGAGCTGCAATTTAGAGCTTCAGTTCAGTTGAGCCACTCAGTTGTGTCTAACTCTTCGTGATCCTATGGAGTGCAGCACGTCAGGCTTCCCCGCCCATCACCGACTCTCGGAGCTTGCTCAGACTCATGTCCATCGGGTCAGTGATGCCATCCAGCCATTGCATCCTCTGCTGTCCCTGTCTCTTCCTGCCTTCAATTTGGAAGGCAGTTTAGAGCTTAGGAAGCTGGAATTAAGTTGGCACTGCTGCTGATAACATCATACCTGTTTTAGCAACCTAAAGAATAAAAAAACGAAACATTGCAGCAGAAAAACTGTTACCTTGCTAAAAAGAGACAGAAAATGAATTCAGCAGTTCTTCCCTCTAAATCTCACTGGAATTCATTTGATTGGTGGATCCTAATTTGAAATAATAATGGACATATCTGCATGAGAGTCTGGGGAGTGGAATGTTTACCTTCCCTTATCTGCTGTCCTATAATATACACTAAATGAAAATGGTATAAAAATCAAATTAACCAGCTCATAGTACCCATTATTTGGGTTAAAATAATATTTGTGTCTTTTTTCTTTTCTTGAGAAACTTTTAAGCAATTCTATATTCTGTTGTAAAGGAATCTTAGTATAACTTCTCCTCCATCTTTGCCTACTTACTGTATGTGTTCTTTAAGGTTCAGTAATATTAAGATATACTTCTAAGTTTATTACTTCTGAGTTGTCTTCATTATGGAAAATAATGTATATTCAACATATTTTGGAACACAATATTTATGGAATATTATATCTTACAATACATTATAATTATCATTACTACAGTTTTTTCCTCTTTATTTGTGGTTTTGCTCTCCATAGTTTCAGCTACCAGGAGTCAGCCATGGTCCAGAAATGTTAAATGGAAGATTCCAGAAATAACCAATTTAAAAGTTTTAAATTATGCACCGTTCTGAGTAGCATGATGAAATCTTGTGCTATGTCACTCCATCCCACTGGGGTCCCTCACTGTGGGTAATATCTGTTGGACATCATCATGGCTTAAAAATAACCTGGTGTAGATGATCTCCTTCTGACATATCAGAAGGTCATAGTAGCTTTGACTGTGTCATTCACCTCTCTTCGTCTCATCACATAGGCATTTTATCTCCTCAGATCAACACAGCAAGAAGGGTAAGTACAGTAAGATATTTTGAGGGAAGAGTCTACATTCCTGTCACTTTTATTACAGTATATTGTTATAATTTTTCTATTTTATTGTTATTACTATGCATAAGTTATAAATTAAACTTTATTACAAGACAATAAACAAACATATATATGTAGTGTTTTATACTGTTCTCAGTTTTAGGTATCCACGGAAGATCTTGGAATGCACCTCCCATGGATAAGGAGGAACTACTATATTATTACTCTTTTACCTTTGGAGTGTTGAATATGTATGGGTGGGATCATTTTTTGTTGTTCTTCCTACCTACGTTTTTATTTGTAATTTATTATGTGCTGAAATTATTTCCACTGTAATTTGCTATCTTATCTCAATCTTACTCTGTTTTACTCTTTCTGTATTTTCAGCAGTGCCTGTTCTCTTTTGACTCTAGTTAGTCATTTCTTATTTTTTAATATAAATTGATTTATTTTAATTGGATGCTAATTACTTTACAATATTGTATTGGTTTTGTCATATATTAACATGAAACCACCATGGGTGTAAACATGTTCCCCATCCTGAACCCCTTTCCCAACTTCCTCCCCATACCATCCGTCTGGGTCATCCCAGTGCACCAGCCCCGAGTGTCCTGTATCACGCATCGAACCTGGACTGGTGATTCATTTCACATATGATATTATACATGTTTCAATGCCATTCTCCCAAATCATCCCACCCTTGCCCTCTCCCACAGAATCCAAAAGACTGTTCTATACATCTGTGTCACTTTTGCTGTCTCGCATACAGGGTTGTCATTACCATCCTTCTAAAGTCCATTTATATGTGTTAGTATACTGTCTTGGTGTGTTTCTTTCTGGCTTACTTCACTCTGTATAATAGGCTCCAGTTTCATTCACCTCATTAGAACTGATTCAAATGTATTCTTTTTAATGGTTGANGCTTACTCCTTGGAAGAAAAGTTATGACCAACCTAGATAACATATTCAAAAGCAGAGACGTTACTTTGCCAACAAAGGTCCATCTAGTCAAGGCTATGGTTTTTCCAGTGGTCACGTATGGATGTGAGAGTTGGACTATGTAGAAAGCTGAGTGCTTAAGAATTGATGCCTTTGAACTGTGGTGTTGGAGAAGACTCTTGAGAGTCCCTTGGAGTGCAAGGAGGTCCAACCAGTCCATTCTGAAGGAGATTAACCCTGGGATTTCTTTGGAAGGAATGATGCTAAAGCTGAAACTCCAGTACTTTGGCCACCTCATGCGAAGAGTTGACTAATTGGAAAAGACTCTGATGCTAGGAAGGATTGGGGGCAGGAGGCGAAGGGGATGACAGAGGATGAGATGGCTGGATAGCATCACTGACTCGACGGACATGAGTCTGAGTGAACTCCGGGAGTTGGTAATGGACAGGGAGGACTGGCATGCTGCGTTTCATGACGTTGCAAAGAGTTGGATACGACTGCATGATTGAACTGAACTGATGTATTACACATAGTTTAAAAAGTCGTTTTGAAAAGGATACTATTGCAAAGGTAGACATGATTTAGATAATTTGGGAAAATCATAAAAATATGGTAGCATTTGAAATAAATAGTCTTTTTAGGTAATGTTTTTGCATTTGTAAGAAGGCTTAGGGGCCAGAACTCACTCTACAGAATTTTATGAAAATGTCCAATGTGGCAATGCCTCACTCCTTAGGGTTATAGGGTAATGTTTAAGTACAGTGAGGTCAAAGATTCTGTATTCTGGTCTGTACAGGTGACCAAAATAACTATTTATGAATTTATACTATATAACCATTAAGACAAAGATAATTAACCGTATGAGTTGATTAATAATGTTACTTCCTGCTATAAGTTTAATGTCTAGGTCCCCCCAAAATTCATGTGTTGAACCCTATCCCCAATGTGAGCACTTTTGGATGTGTGAACTTTGGGAAGGGACTAGGTCATGAAAGCAGATAGTAGTCTTTATAAAAAAGACCCCCAGAGGCAACCCTCACCGTGTGAAGTTACAGCAGAGTAAAAAGCTGTCCATCTACCACCTTCCTTATCTTGAACTTCCCAGCCTCTGAAACTGTAAGAAATAAACTTCTTTGGCTTATAAGCCACCCAGTCTGTGGTGTGGTGTTACAGTAGCCCAGGCTTATTAAATGGGCTCTCGCAGTGGTCAACTGCTGCACAGTAAGTGACCGAGCTGAGACTCCTACCCAAGACCTACTCACTTGAAAGCTGTACCTTCTACAAAAGTTTATTTGAATAGCAGGCAATACAGATACACAAATCTTCAAATAGCACCAAAAGTACACCACAATAAGAAAATCTCCCAAGCCTATAATTCTAGTCACCCATTTCTGAGAGACAACCACAGTTACCCATTTACTAGTGATAATCTATTTCTGCAGGCATTTTAATGTATGTCACTGCGTGTGTGAAAACACATCATATATGCTATCCTGCATTTTTAAACTTAGCTACCTCATATGTTGTAGAAGGTATCATATCACACCTATGATATTATGTATTATAATATTCTTGAGGGACATTTAGTTTGCTTCCAGTCTTGTTTTATTACCATCAGTGCTACAAAGAGTATTATTTTTATATATACCATTTAGTAATTTTGTTTCAGGTGTCTTATATGGAGTTGAATTCTGCTTTTTGACATAATGTTAGAATATTTAAACCATTTACATTTATTGATTAGCTGGCTTAGTTCTATGATGTTTTTCATTTTTACACTTTCTCTTTATAACCTGTGATTTCTTTCTGTTTGTAGTCTGTCTGTAGTTCTCTAGTAATCAGTAAAGTTTATCTTTTTATCTATAATTGGTTCTCTAGAATTTGTGACAGTATTTTAAGTATTTCCTATGGTAAACAATCATAGAATTAACTTAGTACACATGAGTTTAATCCTTTAATTTTCTCTTCTCTACCACTCAAGTGTGATTTTATTACTTATTTCTTTTAAATATTAATAACTTTTGAACTTAGGTGTAAATGGTATCCTGGCCCATGACTATAAAAATAATGATTTCAGCCAGTTTGAACCACTTCTCACCTCAGTTTTTTCTTATCCCAATTTTTGTCAGTTACATCATTTTTGCCTCATCTGGGCTTATATTTGTATTTCTTTCTGCAGTTGTGGTGTTACTACTCATTGTCTTTGTGTAACAGGTAAAAAGACTCAGTGTTCCCTCCTGCTCCTTTTGCTATAGTTTCTCCATTCACCTCTCAGTTGAGATTTATCTACTGTTTCCATGAAGGGCTCTTGTAACTGTATTATAAATTCTCATTATTCAAGAAGAGTTTATTGCCTTTATCATTGAACAATAATTTCACTTGTTTATTAATCAGAACTCAATGCAAGAAACAAAAGCCATTTTAAGCAGCCTTCAGAAATATCTTGCAGAATAATACAGAACATAGCCAACAGCAGAGTTATTACCTCGGAGGCACCCACTGCAAATGCTGAATTAAATCTGTAAACCTAGAGCTGCAATTTAGAGCTTCAGTTCAGTTGAGCCAGTCAGTTGTGTCTAACTCTTCGTGATCCTATGGACTGCAGCACGTCAGGCTTCCCCGCCCATCACCGACTCTCGGAGCTTGCTCAGACTCATGTCCATCGGGTCAGTGATGCCATCCAGCCATTGCATCCTCTGCTGTCCCTGTCTCTTTCTGCCTTCATTTTGGAAGGCAATTTAGAGCTTAGGAAGCTGGAATTAAGTTGGCACTGCTGCTGATAACATCATACCTGTTTTAGAAACCTAAAGAATAAAAAAACGAAACATTGCAGCAGAAAAACTGTTACCTTGCTTGCTAGAAAGAGACAGAAAATGAATTCAGCAGTTCTTCCCTCTAAATCTCATTGGAATTCATTTGATTGGTGGATCCTAATTTGAAATAATAATGGACATATCTGCATGAGAGTCTGGGGAGTGGAGTGTTTACCTTCCCTTATCTGCTGTCCTATAATATACACTAAATGGAAATGGTATGAAAATCAAATTAACCAGCTCATAGTACCCATTATCTGGGTTAAAATAATATTTGTGTCTTTTTTCTTTTCTTGAGAAACTTATAAGCAATTCTATATTCTGTTGTAAAGGAATCTTAGTTTAACTTCTCCTCCATCTTTGCCTACTTACTGTAAGTGTTCTTTAAGGTTCAGTAATATTAAGTTATACTTCTAAGTTTATTACTTCTGAGTTGTCTTCATTCTGGAAAATAATGTATATTCAACATATTTTGGAACACAATATTTATGGAATATTATATCTTACAATACATTATAATTATCATTACTACAGTTTTTCCCTCTTTATTTGTGGTTTTGCTCTCCATAGTTTCAGCTACCAGGAGTCAACCATGGTCCAGAAATGTTAAATGGAAAATTCCAGAAATAACCAATTTAAAAGTTTGAAATTATGCACCGTTCTGAGTAGCATGATGAAATCTTGTGCTATGCCACTCCATCCCACTGGGGTCCCTCACTGTGGGTAATATCTGTTGGACATCATCATGGCTTAAAAATAACCTGGTGTAGATGATCTCCTTCTGACATATCAGAAGGTCATAGTAGCTTTGACTGTGTCATTCACCTCTCTTCATCTCATCACATAGGCATTTTATTTCCTCAGATCAACACAGCAAGAAGGGTAAGTACAGTAAGATATTTTGAGGGAAGTCTACATTCCTGTCACTTTTATTACAGTATATTGTTATAATTTTTCTATTTTATTGTTATTACTATGCATAAGTTATAAATTAAACTTTATTACAAGACAATAAACAAACATATATATGTAGTGTTTTATACTGTTCTCAGTTTTAGGTATCCACGGAGGATCTTGGAATGCACCTCCCATGGATAAGGAGGAACTACTATATTATTACTCTTTTACCTTTGGAGTGTTGAACATGTATGGGTGGGATCATTTTTTGTTGTTCTTCCTACCTACGTTTTTATTTGTAATTTATTATGTGCTGAAATTATTTCCACTGTAATTTGCTATCTTATCTCAATCTTACTCTGTTTTACTCTTTCTGTATTTTCAGCAGTGCCTGTTCTCTTTTGACTCTAGTTAGTCATTTCTTATTTTTTAATATAAATTGATTTATTTTAATTGGATGCTAATTACTTTACAATATTGTATTGGTTTTGTCATATATTAACATGAAACCACCATGGGTGTAAACATGTTCCCCATCCTGAACCCCTTTCCCAACTTCCTCCCCATACCATCCGTCTGGGTCATCCCAGTGCACCAGCCCCGAGTGTCCTGTATCACGCATCGAACCTGGACTGGTGATTCATTTCACATATGATAGTATACATGTTTCAATGCCATTCTCCCAAATCATCCCACCCTTGCCCTCTCCCACAGAATCCAAAAGACTGTTCTATACATCTGTGTCACTTTTGCTGTCTCGCATACAGGGTTGTCATTACCATCTTTCTAAAGTCCATTTATATGTGTTAGTATACTGTCTTGGTGTGTTTCTTTCTGGCTTACTTCACTCTGTATAATAGGCTCCAGTTTCATTCACCTCATTAGAACTGATTCAAATGTATTCTTTTTAATGGTTGAGTAATACTCCATTGTGTATCTGTACTACAGCTTTCTTATCTATACATCTGCTGATGGACGTCTAGGTTGCTTCCATATCCTGGCTATTATAAACAATGCTGCAATGAACATTGGGGTACATGTGTCTCTTTCATTTCTGGTTTCCTCGGTGTGTATGCCCAGCAGTGGGATTGCTGGGTCATAAGGCAGTTCTATTTCTAGCTTTTTAAGGAATCTCTACTCTGTTCTCCATAGTGACTGTACTAGTTTGCATTCCCACCAACAGCGTAAGAGGGTTCCCTTTTCTCCACATCCTCTCCAGCATTTATTGCTTGTAGACTTTTGGATAGCAGCCATTCTGACTGGTGTGAAATGGTACCTCAGTGTGGTTTTGATTTGCATTTCTCTAATAATGAGAGATGTTGAGCCTCTTTGCATGTGTTTGTTAGCCATCTGTATGTCTTCTTTCAAGAAATGTCTGTTTAGTTCTTTGGCCCATTTTTTGATTGGGTCACTTATTTTTCTGAAATTGAGCTGCAGGAGTTGTTTATATATTTTGAGATTAGTTGTTTGTCAGTTGCTTTATTTGCTATTATTTTCTCCCATTCTGAAGGCTGTCTTTTCACCTTGCTTATAGTTTCCTTTGTTGTGCAGAA
>SJYW01012779.1:167053-177538 GCA_006410735.1 Raphicerus campestris
AGAGTCTGATGGAGGAGAGAGGGGTCAAGCCAGTAATCTCGCACTCATGTAAAGTTGGGTACTGAAGATTAGGTTTTTAAATGTACAAAATTGGCAACAAATACCAAAATGCAAAGATTAAAAATCTGGAGTAGAGATTGGCTTTTCAAAAATAAAATATTAAAGAAAAGAAGAAGAAGGAGAAAAAAAGAAAAAAAAAGAAAAAAAAAGCCACCAGAATTATTAAAAGACAACAACCTCCACCACAAAGACTATATACTGTGTTTGCTTTAAAAATAGGGTTTGTTTTTTTTGAAAAGTAATAATATGTTATAAAAATAATAAATAGAGATATATAGGACTTAAAAATTTATGAAAGTTTAAAAAAAGAAGATGAAAAAGAAAAGAAGAAAAAAATTTTTTTTTAATTTAAAAAAATTATTAAAAAAAAAGAAAAAAATCATGCTTCCACATCAATGCCCCCCCCCCCAAAAAAAAAATTGATCATAAAAGTAGTAAAAGTATATCTGGCCCTTTTTCTGGCTTTGTGGGCTGTGTGGGGTTGCTACCAAGGCAATTCCCTCTGTTTGACTTCCTCTGTTTGCTGGTCTCTTCTGTGTCTGATTTCCGTCTTGACACAGAGAGGGCAGTGATGGACTCTGTGCTGGGCTTGCCCCTGCTTGCGGCGCACACTGCTCAGGCTCTACGTTGCTCCACCGGATAACCGTCTGAGGCCTGCCCTAGGCTTCATGCACCTCCCAGGTCTAAGCCACTCTGGCTTGGTGCTCAGGAAGCTCTCCGAGGCGCAGATTTGGTTGGGCCTGCGCTTTGTGCCCTTCCCAGGTCCGAGTAGCTAGGGAGTTTGGTGAGTGCAATTGCTGCGATTTCTGGCCTTTCTGTGCTGCTCAGTTTTCTGGGAGTACTGCTGGGGCTCCTTCTCAGGCAGATGATGACTGTCCGGAGCCCCCAGAAGTCTTAGTTAGCAAAGAAACCTGCTTGCAATTTGGTAGGTAATGTCTCTCTTGAGTTGCAATTGCCCCCTTCCAGCACTTAAGGCTCTGGCTGCCTGTCACAGGAGGAGGATGGTCTGCAGCCAGCTATTTCCAATCCATCCTTTGTTCTGTGCACGATCCTGTCGGTGTCTTCTGTTCGAGCGTTTTGAGTGGTAGCTATCCCATAGTCTGGTTTACTAGTCCAAGTTAGTTTGTTCTGGCCACGTGTGGGGCGTTATGACCAGATTCTTGATTCTCCAGAAAAGCCCTGCAGCCTGCGTCTCCTGTGGCCCGATTCTTAGAAAGCACTGCCCCACTTGTGCCTCCTGCTCCTCCCTGCCCAACCCCCACTTGCTAGTGTCGGATGCAGGTGTCTGCGCTGCTTATCTGCTGGGGGATTTACTGTTGGGCTCATAATCTGTTGGTTTTAATTATTTATTTATTTTTCCTTCCTGTTATGTTGCCCTCTGTGCTTCCAAGGCTCGCCACAGACTTGGCTGTAAGAATGTTTCCTGGTGTTTGGAAACCTCTCTTTTTAAGAGTCTCTTCCCGGGACGGGATTCCCTTCCTGGGGCGGGGCTCCCTCCCTACCTCCTTTGTCTCTTTTTTCATCTTTTATATTTATTCCTACCTGTTTTTGAAGCCAATGATCTGCTTTGCTGGATGCCTGATGTCCTCTGCCAGCATTCAGAAGTTCTTTTGTGGAATTTACTCAGCGTTGAAATGTTCTTTTGATGAAGTAGTGAGGGAGAAAGTGGTCTCCCCATCCTATTTCTCCTCCATCTTTTTCCATCAACACCGCAGTTCAAAAGCATCAATTCTTTGGTGCTTAACTTTTTTACATTCCAACTCTCACAGATACACATGACTACTGGAAAAACCATAGCTTTGACTAGACGGATCTTTGTTGCAAAGTAATGTCTCTGCTTTTTAATATACTGTCTAGATTGGTCATAGCTTTTCTTTCAAGGAGCAAGCGTCTTTTAAATTCATGGCTGCAGTTACCATCTGCAACGATTTTGGAGCCTAAAATACACTCTACTTTTTTATATGGAGAAGGATATGGCAACCCATTCCAGTACTCTTGCCTGGAAAACTGCATGGATGGAGGAGCCTGGTAGCCTACAGTCCATGGGGTCACAAAGAATCAGCCATGACTGAGCAATTTCGTTTCACTCACTTCATACTTTTTCACTGGAGAAGGAAATGGCAACCCACTCCAGTGTTCTTGCCTGGAGAATCTTAGGGACAGAGGAGCCTGGCAGGCTTTGGTCCATGGGGTTGCAGAGAGTTGGACACGACTGAAGTGACTGAGCATATGCTGTCTTTATAAAATGTTTATTCAATTATTTATTGTTAACCATTATTTTCCTACAAGTAAAATTTGTTTACATAGGAAATGGGGAGAGAGAGTATAACTGGACACAGTGTTATATTTAGTTAATCAATGCACATTAGCATTAACAAAGGCTGCCCAGTAATAAATCTGCTTAACTCTGCTTAATTCATAAGTTCCCAAGTGTACTTAATAAGAAGTAAAATGTTGAGCACTGCCTATTAACAACCTAAGAAGCTAACATCTCACTGAATACTTTTTGAAATTCTAGGCAAGAAAAATATATTGACTTAGGGGTCAGGATGCCCATAATGTGATCCTGATTTGGTGAGCTTATTTTTTCATGTAACTTTAAGAAACTGAAAATTTCTGTGCTTAGATAATTCGATTTAGCAAAATGGCACCCTTAGACTTGATGAAGAGATGACCAATGACATCTGATCTTAAGTACTAGGCTTGTATTTGGAAAAATCTAAGTACAAATGCAGCTATGAAAATATCAGATAATTAAGCCCAGTTTTAGATGGAAAAGGCAGAAGTAGAACCAGGGAGATTTTTTTCTTAAGCATTTGAGTATTGGTACCAAAAGAATATATCTATGGAGATGCCCCATAAATGATTGGATTCCACATTTAGACTTCATAAACATGGAAATGTCGCTGATTTCTATGTTACCTGTGATCCCACTACATTTCCTATTAGGATCTATCTCCAACCCATAACCCAGAACATCCAACCAGCATGTTTTACATTTATCTTGTTCAGGGAGAATCTTAGCAAAACTGTAAAGGAATGAATGAAAAAGAACTGACAGTTGATCCTTGGTCAGGTGTACAGGGTAGAGGAAGATATACCAGCAGAGAATGTAGCAAATGTGAAGGTTTGCATGGAGGAGATTGTGAGATGGTTCAGTAATCTCTGATTAGTGCAGTGTGTGCCTCCAGGAGAATGTAGCTGTGAGGGGAAGTGAAGGAGGAGAGTTACATGCAGAGGCGGCTGAAAATATAAGCTGAGTCACCACAACAATCTAGGTGGAGAAGTGTGTTCCATGTATTGTATTGACTGCCTCTCTGCATAGATTCAGATTTTTCCATCTCAGTAGAAGCTTTCAGCAATTAAACACAAAACTCCCTTCATCCTGATCAGATTCTGCATCTTTTACTTTATCTTTCTCAGAAAAAAAGTGAAGATAGACGTTAGGACACAGTTAATATCCTAATTTTTGTTCGATTTGAATAATTAAATCATCATGGTGCAGAGATGGGATATCATGAATTTTCAGATGTTTGTTTATTTAGATGGAAATAACTTCCCCTATTTCTATAGTGTGATAACTTCTACAATACATTCCCCAAGACGTGGGCTGTCTTCCTCTGATGATGTCTTTCTGGAACTACTGTAACTAAATTCATCTCTGAGTAAGACCAGAATAAAAGAGAAATTTGTGTATTAAATATAACTGATGCTATTGCTGAGGCCACTGATTAAGGCATTCTAGGAGACGGTGAAGGACTAGGAAGCCTGGTGTACTGCAGTCCATGGGGTCACAAAAAGTCAGACATGACTGAGCAGCTGAACAACAACAAATCAATCCAGAGGAAACNCTGAGGCCACTGATTAAGGCACTCTAGGAGACGGTGAAGGATCAGGAAGCCTGGTGTACTGCAGTCCATGGGGTCACAAAAAGTCAGACATGACTGAGCAGCTGAACAACAACAAATCAACCCAGAGGAAACCTTGACTTATAAAGCCCACTCCTCTGCCTGGTCTCAGGTTACCAATTCAATTTCATTCATCTTCCCCTGCTCCTTTCTTATCACAAAATCCCACTCATCTACTCTCTCCCCACTCTGGATCCCCCACTATTTCCCTCACATCCCTGTCATTTCATGCTAAGCTTTTATTTTTCTCTATCTGATCCAGATAGACACTTACTGTGGCTGTTATAAAGTGCTTTGATACAATTTAAGTAATTCTTAACTTAGAATAATTCATTTCTTTACTGTAAATAGGATCAGCTATTATTAATCTTGCAGTTTGATTGGTGGAAAAAAAGGAATTGAAAAAAAGGAAGTAACTTAAAGGGAGAGTGGAGGAAAGAGACTCCTTCCTCAACTTCTCTTTTCAGAGAAAGCTTCTGTAGTTCATGTTTATAACTAGCAATTTAGAAGAGAAATATCCCTCATTAGGATCCACTTGGAGAAAAAGGAAGAAAGAAGGAAAGGAGGGAGGGAAGGAAGGAAAGAGGAGTGAGGGAAAGGAGGACAGAACCTACTTTTTTTCAGGTCCTCTTCTTCCTGAATCAGCACACATGCTTTCATATAATCCTCACATTTGAGCTTGAAATCACTATTTCCATTTTATTTTGAAGCATAGAAGAAAGTAAATAACAGAAAGTAAATAACACTTTCAAGATTATGAAGCTGATAAGATAATGAAGCTAGAATTTTAAATTCCCTGGCAGTCCAGTAGTTAGGACTCTGCACTTTCAGTTCCAAGGGCCTGAGTTGAATCCCTGGTCAGGGAACTAGGATTCCACAAGCCAAGTGGAGCAACAACAACAACAAAAAAAATAATAAAATCAAGCTAGCATTGGAATCAAATTTTTAAGACTTAAATTCTGCCTTTCTTTCTATGTAAAAAACTCTCAACAGCTCTGATTACTGCTTTATTAGAGATTAGGCAAGAGGTGAAGGTGTTCTTGAAATGGTCGTTCTGGTCTCCTGACTTATAGGCCACTGTTCTAGTTCAATTGCATTTGAATTAGTCTTTTGGATGGGAAGATGTTGTCTTACACACTTTGGTTGTGGCAAGCAACTTTAACAAGCTACTGAATGGCCATCTCCTGGAATCACTTGGCACATGGCACTACTCATATATTTTTCTTGAAAATTGTTAGAAATATATATATATATATATATATAGGCTATGTGGTATAGATCAAACAGCATGCACTATACATCACTGGGTAATTCTGATAAAAGAGGGAGAAGAGGACTTCTATAATGTTGAAGGTGGTTATAAGTACAGTGATGAATAAGAAGGGATGTGCTTATCACATAATGACAGTACAACAAGGAACACTATAATAGCAACATTTTAGCATCAGATAATGATAGTACAAAAAAGAACATTGTAATAGCAACATTGTAAGTGAGTAATTAGCTTTGCTTTGTACCATCTTGGTCTATATAATGGGTTTGATCTTTCCAGTTGCTTGAATATATAAGTTATTAATAGAATCCTCAATAAAACAACAATAAAANAAAAAGAACATTGTAATAGCAACATTGTAAGTGAGTAATTAGCTTTGCTTTGTACCACATTGGTCTATATAATGGGTTTGATCTTTCCAGTTTCTTGAATATATAAGTTATTAATAGAATCCCCAATAAAACAACAATAAAAATAATGGAAATAAGAGTAGAATATAAATGCTTTCAAATCTATGGAAATTCAAGTGGGCAGGTTATATGCAAGGGTTAACCTCTTGCCTTTAAATTTTCTAATAAACTTCGCAGTAGGCTATGAGTCTATTAGCTTGATGTTGGTTAATCATCATTATTTTTTTCTGTTCTGGACCACAATAAAGGCACACAAACCAAATTAACCAGCACATGAGACCTTTATAAGAATCTCTTAAAGTAATTTGTTTAGCTTATTCACTCCCACATTTTTTAGTCCTCTGAATTATAGAATTCTCCAAATGAATCAGTACCCTAACTTGTTTGCCAAAATATAAAAGATGAAAAGAAAAATGAGCTCTCTTACAATACCCTCTGGGACTAATTACCCTGATCTGACTAGACTGGTTGTTAGATCTAAATTATGGTCATGAATAAGTTAGATCTTAATTAAAGTCATGTATGGGGTCTAAGAGGCAATGTCATACAGGCAAAAAAGCTGTTTTGTAATAAGTGGAAATTAGTACTATAACGCTTTATGAGAAATTGGACTACCAGTTAGAAACCTATCTACTAAGATGTATAAGAAATTTCAGGCCTAAAACATTAACTCATCTTTTTTCACTATATATGGGTCTCTTCTAAATGTTTAGAGTCATATTAATTTTGGGTTTCCAGTAACACAAAGGAAATAACATATTTCCCAAATTAGCTTATTTTTATTTTTTTTCCTACAAATTTATTTCAGCTTTTATTGAAGGCTTTTAACTTTCCTAATAGTTCCCAATGTCTAATGTGGATGAGAGACATTATAACAAGAAAGATTTTGGTTAGTTAGATAATACAGGAGAGAATTTCCTGGTAGTAGAAAGTGTTGAGCAGTATAAAATAGAATTGGAGTAAATAATGGAATTTTCTTCTCTAGAGGATCTTAAATTTAAAGAAATTTCATTCAGAAGGCAATGGGATGAACTATGTCTATGATTCTTGACCTATTCCTTTCACTGAGCAATGAAACTATTCTAAATTTGTCACCAGCTATGTGGGGTATTGAATGTGGACACACAAAACCAACATCAATGGCAACTCCTTTGTTAGGCCTAAGGTGACAATGTACCAGAAGGGAGGCCATGCTGAATGCTGGCCTCAATATGAGTTAATTGACTTAAATGATGAGGAGGGTATCAGCGCTACTGTGATGAAGTAGCCAGATGACAAGGCACACCTGGGAAGAGTTTCCAGAGGGACATTTTTTTTTCTAACATTTTTCATTTAAATCAAGGAAACTAATATCTCCTGGAGGAAATAATTCCCTGGGGGAGGATATATAAAGTAGCTTTAATTTTTCTTCACATTAAATAAGACTTAGGAGTTTACAAAATGTTCTTCCATCTACAGTGGGCTGGTGAATGAATAGAGGTGATTGTTCTCATTTTATAACTTGGATAAAACTGAGACTTGGCACAATTCACTGACTTGCTCAAGGTCATAATGCATAACTAGAAAATGGCAGAGGAGGATCTCAAATGCGAGTCTCCTGACTTTAATGTGTGATTTTCATTTATATCTTGTCATTTTTAAAATGGGTTCAGAGACCTACTTTGCTAGGAGATGAGGTAGCAAAGGAAGCTCAACAATTTTTTTTCCTAAGGAGAATTCTCAAAATTGGCAGAGTAGGGCTGTTGGTTATTGTTTTTGGAGAGTTAATGCCTCAATTTCAACTATTAGATTTACAAAGCCCAACATATAATCTTAGACTAATAAGTAGGTTGGATGTACTTGTATAGCATGGGTTACAGGCTCTTCAAATGTCTTTCAGCATATTGACTTATAGATTCATATGCTATTATAGTCAGATAGGATTTTAAATATCATTTAATCCAGTACTTTGATTTACATATGAGAAAACTAGCCTAAAGCACTTGATCCTGTGCTTATTGGATGTATGTTGCAAATGAGATATCTCAGTGAAATGTTTTGATTGTATAGAAAATTTCCAAAATAGAATGAAAGCCACAAAAGCTCTGATGAACGTTCTGTAATGAGTTGAAAAGAAAATCTATATTTTCTTTATTAATGGAATTTTAACATTGTTTGTGTAAAGGAATAGCAGTATTGTTATGACATATTTCATGAAATGTTAGACAGTAGAGTGATTGTGGAAACAGTTGATCCATGGTTTGAGAATGATTATCCCATGAAAAAGCAGCAATTGTTTAGTTAGCAGATTTCCTGAATTTTGTAATATTTTTCTCTAAGGGCTTGGCTGTCTTAGAGTACAATAACTTGGAGATGAGTCTACATTTTCATATGAATCATTAGGATGTATGCAAAGGGGAGCAGTGAATTCTAAAATGTATGAGCATGTTTTCTGCTGTATCTTTTTCTGAATTATCCATATATTTTTGTTTGGTGTATGAGAATACTTGTTTCTTATCCTAGCCTGTGGTTAAATCATAATGCCCTGAATAACTTACATATGCAGTACAATTTCACCTTTCTCAGGCAACAGATTATAAATTGACAGTATCATATACTTGAGATTGATCTTGAATTGATCTTGAAATGTCCCATAAAGTATAGTATCAGAACAACCCAAATTAGTTTTGTATGGATACTTTTCCTTCTTGTTTCTCTGAGTGAGCACCAGATGAAACATCTGGCTTATTTTTAGGGGGCATATGATACAAAACAAACACACACAGAAACATATAGCAACTTTAAACACTAGAATTAGAATTAACACAGGTCATGTGTACAAGACGTGACACAAGGGACCCAGACTACAATGGAAAGAGCAGCTTCTTGTCAAATCATGATCATGCTGGCTAATCAGTTTTGAATAAAAGAGTGACAGGGGTTCACTTGTATTATTTAAATGGTTATTTCTTTTTCCCTTTTTTGTTTCAAAATGAACAGAATTGAACCAGCCTAGTTAAATGTGTAAATGTTACCAGTCTACTATACATTTTTAAAAAGAAAATCAACCACCCCCATTACTCTTTATGTCAACAAGTAATAAGTGTAAAATGAAATACTGACTAGGTATAATATTTTGATGGTAACGAATATGGTCTGAAGGTTTGTGCCACTCTGCAATTCATTTATTAAAATCCTAACTTCCTAAGATAATGGTATTAGGAGGTGGGCCCTTGAGGGCTGCTTAAGTCATGAAGTTGAAGCCCTCACGCATGGGACTGGTGCCTTATTACAGAGCTCCAGAAGCATGTCTGGTCCCTTCCACCATGTGAAGACAGAACAAGAAATTTGTGACTGGGAAGAGTATCCTCATCCAACCATGCTAGCACCCTAGTCTCAGACTTCCAGCGTTTAGATCTGTGAGACCTAAATTTCTCTTGTTTATAAGCCACTCAGTCTATGGTATTTGGATATAGCAGCTTGAATGGACTATGGCAGTGACATTTGAGTTTGGCAGCTAGCTTGCCTGTTGCTTATCCCAGTCCACCCTTAAACACAATAGCTTGAGTAACTTGGTTATGAATTCACTGAACATCTTAACTGATTTAAAAAACATTTTGGCATCATGACTTTTCAACAGCCTTATTGCAAAATGTATTAATCCTTATGATGGGTGATTCTTTGAATGGCATTAACTCTAGTGGTAGGAAAACTGAATATCCATAATAACAGAGATGGTTTGTGAATGAAGCATTTACAGACTGCTCTCCTGAAGCACATTCGCTTAGATCAAGAATCCAGTGTTCAGGTTCAGGAAGATCTGGGCACAGGCTACTAGCAAAGGCATAGAAAGAATCTGAGGAGAGAAGTCTCTGCAGAGAAGAATCCAGGTCTGAGAAACTGAACAATATTTTTTTTCCCGCCTTAAAACCCAAATAGCTCTGAAAACAATGATTTTTCCTAAGTTTCCTACAAACATGTATGGTGGGAGAATCTAAAGGGAATTCATGTGTATACTTGACTCTCTTAGACAATTCCTAAATTTCATTGCAGAGTGTTGGAGCTTTGATTATAAGTGTTGCCCCTGAAGCTGTGGAGAAGTTTATGCAATACATGGTATGGACACTGTGGAAATTCAAATTTAAAACTGGAAAAATTCTGAATTCTGAAACACACATTTTAGGGAAGGAATTGTGGAGTTGTGATATTTTGCCATGCAGTTTCCACATTTTCTAACAAATTTAGGCTGCAGGTTTGTAGTTTTGAACCTATTAATAGTTACTGTCTTATCTCTAATAAGAGATAAGCATAAATAAATTTTCCGTTCAGTTCAGTTGCTCAGTCGTGTCCGACTCTTTGCGACCCCATGAATCGCAGCACGCCAGGCCTCCCTATC
Source organism: Raphicerus campestris (assembly GCA_006410735.1). Classification (NCBI taxonomy): domain Eukaryota; kingdom Metazoa; phylum Chordata; class Mammalia; order Artiodactyla; family Bovidae; genus Raphicerus; species Raphicerus campestris. Next base: position 177,080 of record SJYW01012779.1, read on the forward strand.
CATCACCAACTCCCGGAGTTCACCCAGATTCACGTCCATCGAGTCAGTGATGCTATCCAGCCATCTCATCCTCTGTCGTCCCCTTCTTCTTCTGCCCCCAACCCCTCCCAGCATCAGAGTCTTTTCCAATGAGTCAACTCCTCTCATGAGGTGGCCAAAGTACTGGAGTTTCAGCCTCAGCATCATTCCTTCCAAAGAAATCCCAGGGTTGATCTCCTTCAGGATGGATAGGTTGGATCTCTTTGCAGTCCAAGGGATTCTCAAGAGTCTTCTCCAACACCACAGTTCAAAAGCATCAATTCTTCAGTGCTCAGCCTTCTTCAGAGTCCAACTCTCACATCCATACATGACTACTGGAAAAACCATAGCCTTGACTAGATGGACCTTAGTTGGCAACATAATGTCTCTGCTTTTTAATATGCTATCTAGGTTGGTCATAACTTTCCTTCCAAGGAGTAA
>SJYW01012779.1:209025-219611 GCA_006410735.1 Raphicerus campestris
CAGTGGCAGGTTTTATTTTCTTGGGCTCCAAAACCACTGCAGATGGTAACTGCAGCCATGAAATTAAAAGATGCTTGCTCCTTGGAAGAAAAGCTATGACAAACCTAGACAGCATATTAAAAAGCAGTCTAGGTTCACTGCAGGATACAGGATGCTTGGGGCTGGTGCATTGCGATGACCCAGAGAGATGGTATGGGGAGGGAAGTGGGAGGGGGGGTTCAGGATTAGGAACACGTGTACACCCGTGGCAGATTCATGTTGATGTATGGCAAAACTGATACAGTATTGTAAAGTAAAATAAAGTAAAATAAATAAAATTCATATGAAGACTCAAAAAAATAAAAAAGTAAAATCTAAAAAAAATAAAATAAAATAAAAAGCAGAGATGTTACTTATGGATGTGAGTTGGACCATAAATAAGACTGAGCACTGAAGAACTGATGGCTTTGAAATGTGGCATCAGAGAAGACTCTTGAGAGTCCCTTGGGCAGCAAGGAGATCAAACTAGTCAACCCTAAGGGAAATCAGTCCTGAATACTCATTGGAAGGACTGATGCTGAAGCTGAAGCTCCAATATTTTGGCTCCTTGATGTGAAAAGACAGCTGGGGAAGATTGAAGACAAAAAGGAGAAGCTTGAAATGTCTGGATGGCATCATTGACTCAATGGACTTGAGTTTGCTCCAGGAGATAGTGAAGGATGTGGAAGCCTCCTGTGCCACAGTCCATGGGGTCACAAACAGCTGGACACAACTTAGTGACTGAAAACCAACAACAAATATGTAAAACAAAACAAAGTTAAAAAATCACTTTTATTACAAATTTGAGACCATTTCAAATAAAGTTTAGGGTTTGAGATGTTTTCTCTTTTCATCAATTCTCCATTTTCCTTTGAAGCAGAGCTTCAGTTTAAATGGAATGTGCTTTAAATTTTATTATTACTATTTTTTGCAGTTCAGACAGTTAAACTTTACTAAATTTGGTAAAAAAAAAATTACTTGTTCTCAAATATAATCAGGCAGATAAAATTCATTCAACACCTACATGCCTTTACTCTAAATATTTGAGATTAAATGAGTTCCATTACTTAAAAAACATTTTCAAGTAGGAACACTATACAAATATATGTGTCCTTACTTTATGTAAGCAGTATGTGTCCCAAAACATGGCCTGTAATAAATTGTTAGCAATTTTATTATATTGGATGATGTTTCCATTTTTATAAAATAATACTCTGAAGGCATTTGTGAAAAAAAGGGGGGAGAATTTTATGATATAAATAGTTGAATAGTCTCTAAATAATCTTTGGAAAGTCTTGATTTCTTTGACCCTTTTATGTGTATACACAGAGACATATATATAAGGGATGGTTCTAAATGTAATAGTAATAACAATGAAATTATCAGAGAGTAATTATATCACAGGGTATTTATAAGATGAAATAAAATAATTATGGAAAAATACATTGTAAAGTGCAATAATTTATAAATGCTAGAAATTATCCTTTAAATCAAGTAAGAGATATTTGAGGGCTTATGATTTGAAGTATACTGAATAAACATGGGAAAAAATTGTTTTAGCTCTAAAATAAGAAAACTGTTGAACTCAAAGTACGGAAACTTTTTCAACTGGAAGCTGATGAATGTCCTGATAAATATAACTGTTAAATCTTGATGATAGAAGTAAATTTCATAGCTACTTCTATTTTTTTCTTAGTTTTAATTTTGGTTCAATTGATTTTCTAAAATCTTAACTTTTGCATCATGTTCTCACAATTTCCTTCCCTACTGAGGAAACAAAATTGAGTTGCTTATCTTTCAATTCTCAAAAAATATTTTTCAAAGCATTGACTGGGACTGTAGAAAAACTAACCAATAAGACCTCATGTGGAGATAGTTTAATTATTTATCTTCATATCCTTGACCTCTCTATCTCATGACTACAAGTATAATTATATTTCTTTCTTTATTTACTCAAATCACAATGGTACAAGACCTCATGCACTTCTTTTTATTTTATTTTTTATTCATTTTGATTATTTTATTTATATTTATTATTTTATTTATTTTATTATTATTATTATAATTATTATTATTTTTTTTTACTTTACAATACTGTATTGCCAGAGATTACTCCTCTGGAGAAGATACTTTGTGTATTTCTGAAAATGTTTCCAAAGCACTGTCTCATATGACATCAAAACAAGATCCTTAGATTCCTTGACTCAGGGCTGTTTCTTGTCACTGATCTGCTACAGCTATTGCTGAAGATACTTGTCAATTATGAGTTCTGCTGGGCACAGTAATCTGTGTTAATGATGCCACTTCTGCCGCTATTCACATCTCGGGTAGGGTAGCTCCTCACTCACCTGTCTGAAGGTCAGTCTTAGCTCTTCTTACTTGCTGCCCTATACATTGTCTTGACTGGAAGCCAGGCCCTGCACCACCCTGCTGTGACTGCCACAGGCACCCTCCTGCTGCCCTGCAGTGTAAGAAACTCACTGCCTCCACTTATTCCCATACAGCTTCCACATGACCATGGAAATGTCACCCCATTATAGCAATCACTCCAGGTCTTTCCACTCTTTGAAGTCTGCGATGTTTAATTGACTGTGTCAACTTGACAAGGCTAAGAGATGCCCAGACAACTGGTAAAATTTCAGTTCTGGGCATGCCTGTGAGAGAATGTTTCCAGGTGAGATTAATATCAATAGAATGGGTAAAGAAGATCCACTCTCACTAAGGTGGGTGGCTATCATCCTCTTTTGAGAACAAGATAGAAAAAAAGATGGAGGAAGGGCAAATTTTCTGTCTCTTCTTGAACTGAAACATTCATCTTTTTTCTGCCTTTGTGCATCAGAGCTCCTGGTCCTTTGATTTTAGGACACTGGGACTTCCCAGATGTTCCCCGTCCCCAGCTCATACCTTTCTCAGGCCTTTGGCCTCACACTAAATTATACCACCAGCTTTCCTGGTTCTCCAGTTTTTCAGAGGATAAATTATGGGATTTCTCAGCTTCTATAACTACAAGTGTGTGTGTGTGTGTGTGTGTGTGTGTGTGTGCGTGGGCATGCACTCTGTACAACTCTGACTGTGTACAACCATATGGACTGTAGCTTTCTAGGTTCCTCTGTCCATGGAATTTTCAAGGCAAGAATACTGGAGTGGGTTGCTGTTTCCTCCTCCAGGGATCTTCTTGATTCAGGGATTGAACCCATGCCTCTCATGTCTCCTGCATTGACAGGTGGATTCTTTACCGCTGCACCACCTGGGAAGCCCATCACTACATGAGCCAAGGCAATTCCTATAATAAATCTCCTCTTATATTTACATAAATCCTAGGGGCTCTGTATCTCTGGAGAATCCTGATTAATGAAAAGTTCATACCTCTTTGTTTCTAAGCCCTAGGGAAAATCCTTCCTCTATTGTCTGTTCATATGGAGCCTAAAAATATATCCCAGGATCAACCACAGCCTGAGATGGTTGACAGTGCATATATATTCATACATTTCAGAGGTAATTCCATCTTTATCCACAAACCCATAGACTAAACCCATGGCTTTGATAATGCTATTAAACATTAACTTGAAATCGGTGCATTTCCTGAAATCCAACTATTCAGTTTTCCTTATGATCACTTTGTTACTGTTATTAAAACCAGGCTGGTTTTAGATATTTTGAGAGCTTTAAAAAGTTGAGCTGAATGACTGTNGGCTTTGATAATGTTATTAAACATTAACTTGAAATCGGTGCATTTCCTGAAATCCAACTATTCAGTTTTCCTTATGATCACTTTGTTACTGTTATTAAAACCAGGCTGGTTTTAGATATTTTGAGAGCTTTAAAAAGTTGAGCTGAATGACTGTTCCAGAAGAATAAAGATAATAAATCTAAACACTGAAGCTCATTTTGTTAAAGACTACAAGTAACTAAGTGCATAATATTTTATAGTGTACCTAACATTTTCATAATTTAGTTATAGGCAATAACTCACATGGAGAAGAAAATGGCAGCCCACTCCAGTAATCTTGCCTGGAGAATCTCATGGACAGAGGAGCCTAGTGGGTTATAGCCCATGGGGTTGCCGAGAGTCAGACATGACTGAGTGACTGAGCACAGCACAATAACTCACATTCTGCTAATCTCCTGATTTTTTTGTTGCTGATTTTCAGAACATACTTGTTATAACTTAGTTATCACATCAGATATGTCTTCAATAATAATGAACTTCAATTTGCAGACTTCTCATGTAAGAGATTCATTATAAGCTACACATTAAGAAATGTTGGAGTTTATTTAATATATGAATGTGGATATAGTGCATAAGCATTGTCTTTTCAGTTCAATTCAGTTCAGTTCAGTTGCTCAGTCGTGTCTGACTCTTTGTGACCCCATGAATCGCAGCACGCCAGGCCTCCCTGTCCATCACCATCTCTCGGAGTTCANTTATATGCTGCCCCAACACTTGTGCAAATTTTGAGTGCTTATTGTCTAACTGGACTCTGGGTTTTGCTTTTACTGGACCATGTCACACTTACTGTGGCAATATGAAAGCCACTGATGACATTAATTGGGAGCTGATCTAGTGGAGTCATGGACAGGTGTTCAGGGCTTGTTTGGAAGAGTGGGAAGTAAGGAAGTGGAGATATGAGAAAAGACTATTTAAAAAAGTTCACAAGAAATAATATTGGTGAAATGGGGCTATAGATGAAAGATGACCAAGTGTCTAAAGAGGACTTTTTCAGATATGAGAAATATTGAAGCCTGTATCTATGTGAATAATAAAAATAGCTCATTCTTTTTAAATTTTATTTAAATTGGAGAATAATTGCTTTACAATATTGTGTTGATTTCTAGCTCATTTGTATATAACTTACCATGTGCCTGAAATGAAATATTCTGCAAGTATCAATTTAGTTCTTAATTTTCATACAAATTTTTCATCTTACAGATGAAACTGACTCACAAAAGAAGTCAGTAGTTAGCTCAGTGTCATACAGCTGTTAAAGGTTGTACCAGGAGTCCAATCTCAGAACTCTGTTTCCAGAGCCCATGTCCTTTAGAGAAAAGGACACTGTCACTCATAAAGATAGGAACAATCCTGTAGGAGAGAGATGGTGATGGGGAAAGAATGGGGAATACTGAAAGAGCAAAGTTCTTAAGGATGAGAAGGTGTTTGGTGTCAGTGTGTAGGTGGAAGGATCCCTTAGAACATCTGTTTCATGGACTGTAGAGGCAGGAAGGTTGTTAGCCTGTGCAGTGGCTCTCCTCTGATTTTATTTTGCCTATTTCCTCAATGTAGGAAGAGTTAGGAGTGAAGTAGAGAAGAGGGTATTGAAGAAAAGAGGAGAGGTGTGAAATACTCTGTGCAAAATAATGACTTCATTTCTTTCTTTTTAAACACAGTTCCTGAAGAGGCTGTCAACCAGATCAGTGTGCGTTAGTGTTAGTTGCTCAGCCGTGCCCGACTCTTTGCGACCCTGTGGACTGCAGCCCACCAGGCTCCTGTGTCCATGAGATTTTCCAGGCAAGGACACTGGAGTGGGTTGCCATTTCCTTCTCCAAATCAGAGGCCTCTTAAATTTAGGACCTTGGCTACATCTTGCCAGACAGCTTGGGCAGCATCCATTTGTGCTCTGGTTACTTTCTTAGTGACCCCCAAATTCTCTCCTTCATGAGGCTCGGGCTCCCTTTCACTGCCAAATTTCATGAAAACAGAGGAATGTCTCTTTCTGAAGAATCCCATTAAGGACATATGGGAATTAAAACAAGGTTTTAAGGTGGCCATGGGGTAAATGGAAGCATTTCATGTGCCTCATTAAAACAAAATACCACAATTGGAAAAAAAAAAGAACTTTTAAAACAAATTGCCTGAGATCTCACTCCAGGAAGTTTTATTTGCCTACAGATTAAGCAGGTCTTTTTATTTTCTTGGAGAAAGACATACTTGTAAAAGTGTTTTATGTACAGTTTAAGTGCCATTACTGTGGTGTCACAGGAAAGTGTGAGTCGCTTTGTAAATGTTCTCTGAATCCTTCCTTCTTATTTCCTGTCAAGAGAAAGGACTGTGGACACAGTGAGGGAAAGGGAAAATGGGATGAACTGAGAAAGCAGCATTGACATATATACACTTATGGGTAAAGCTGCTGGGTAAAGTGGGAAGCTGCTGGATAACACAGGCAACCCAGCCTGGCACTCTGTGGGGTGGGATTGGGGGGTGGGAGGGAACCTCAATAGGGAGAGGGTATCTATATGTAGCTATGCTTGATTTGTTATGTTATATGGCAAAAACCAACACAACATTGTAAATTAATTAACTTCCAATTAATTTTAAAAGTGTCTTCACCTACTGATCCATTAATGCCAGAGATGTTCAAATATATAAACACATGCACTATGAACCTGTTGAAAATTTGGCAAACAATGCAATCATTCCTTTTGCTACTCATATTTTCAGTTGTGACACACTCTTGATCTAAGCTCTTGTACATATTAGTCTGAATGCCAGGACATTTTTGGTGTCATTTCTAAACCAAAACACACAACCATTCTGAGAAGGAATCAAAAGTTACCAAAGTTTTTGCCTCACATATTTAAATGACCAACTTTATTTAACCAGTGACAAGTTTTCTCAAGGGTGTTCTAAAAGCCACTTGGCTCTTTTATGTTTAAATGTCATTTCTAGCAAAACTAGTTGATCAGTGTTCACTTGTGAACCTAACCATGAAAGTGCATTCCTATAACCTTCCTTCTTTGTATCTACTGCCAGAGTCTATACATCTTGCTTAATTGTGAGGGACAATCATTGCCTTTAATTTCCTTGTAGTTATCTCTTGCTAATTTCCTATTTGTGGCATTCCCATACCTCAGTTTTCACTCTTTCACACACTCTCCATTTTTCAGAATAAAATTAAGATTTCACATTTGTATGCTGACCTAGTAGGGTGATACTGAACCGATGTTCTTAAAGAAAAATTTATGAGGCAACTATTAAAAATAATGTTGAAGGTATACATCTATTGCTGTGAAGACATGTGGAATATGTTAAGAGACAAAAGCAGATTACTTAAGAGTATACATAGCGTGATTCCACTTTGCATACAATTGTCTTTAAGTAGTTTAGAAGGATTAGTATCAGAATGTTAACTGGTTTTTCTCTGGTGGCATGGTAATAATGAAAATTCCTTTGAATTTTATTCATCAATAAAAATATTTTACTCATTTAATATAAAGCATGGGGACGCAAGGAATAGTTTTCCTTTCCATATGGTCCTTCATCTCTTAGAATTTTAAGTAATCCAGAAATCTGTTGGCGGGGTGCCTGTCAGTACTCATTTTATTTATTTAGGTTAGTATGATGTAAGAGCTTATTTATCTCTGTGAATGTATGCAACTCACCTAACTGGTGTGTACTTCAGTTTCTTTACCTATAAAATGGGACAATAATGGTACTTAAATCAAAGGATTGATATGAGAACTTAATAAATATAAAAGGCTTAGATCCATACACAGTAGCTGTTTTTTTTTTTATATTCTTCTGTATTTAATCTTGACATTTTAAACAATATGCTAAAACCTGAAACTAACGCACAGAAGAATGTAAATTCAATACCTGTTCACAGTTTAGTGGAAGAGACAGATACATAGATGATTACTATAAGCATGTTGTTTGCTACAGAGAATGTTACTGGAATGTTTAAGAGGGACATGCAACCCAAAGCAGAAGGCTTCCTCTGAGAAGTAATGCCATGGAAATGAAAGATTCCTTTTGGGAAAATCAAATTCCAGTTATGTGGGCCAAGATCCAAAGCCAGAGGTTAACAACGCTGGTTTCTTCTTTCCATCTCCAACGTAGCATGCTGTGAACTTTATCTTTTAATTCTGCTTTAAACATCCCAGTTTCTCTATCCATTTCTAGTATTCTATGTGATGGAGACATTAAAAGCTTCCTGTCTTTTAGGAGCTATGGAGAAATTATAATAATTTTTTTATAAAGCACACTGAAAGCTCATTTATAAAATCTCCATTGGGAATAGAATGATTAATCCTTGAATAAGTAACTTTTTAAGCCAAAGGAAAAAAGACAAATTTTAGAAAGCTAATCTGTAAATCCCAGCTCTGGCTTTTATTGACCATTTATTAGACTTTTCTTGAAAAGGGGAATTTTTAAACTTTTAAATGGAAACCTTTGAATAAAAGGAGATAAAGAAGGCAAAACTAATTTCTGCATCCACTGAGATAGCATTTAATAATTTATTAAGATGCAGATTAAGTGATAGATATAAAACCTTACTATTCTGGGTTTTAACTGGGGAGTTAAGAAGATTGTATTTTCATTTTGAGCAAACAGATGCAAACAAAGGAAATCCTAGTTGATAAAGAGTGGTGTTACCAGATTGGTAAATTACCTGTAATATGTACAATTGTCCTTTGACCCTTTTTTTTGTAACTTCAGAGCTTTCACAAAAAATTTTGTAGTTTATATCTAATATACTTTTGAGGTCTTTCATAATTTCAGATATACCAAAAAAGTAAACTTCAGAGAGTTCCCTTTATAATTGGCTATAAATTATTTTATTTATAGATAGATATTTTCATGGTTAGCCCCAGACTTTTTTCAAATTTTTTCCTTGTCTTTGAACACATAATAAATTTGTGATCTTAACCATTTTTAAGTGTATGATTCGGCTATATTGCCTATAATCATATTGTGCAAACATCACTGCCATTCATCTGCAGAGCTCTTTACATTCTGCAAAACAAAGTTCTATATTCATTAAATAATAACTCCCCATTCACTTCTCTCCCTAGTTCCTTCACTTTTAAAGTGTGTTCTGATTTTTTTAAAAATCTGAACTACAATTTATAGTAGGAAGAACATAGTAAGTGATGACTGAATTCTCATTTCACAAAAAGCCCATTTATAGAGGGCTTCCCTAGTGGCTCAGTGGTAAAGAATCCACCTGCCAATGCAGATGTGGGTTTGATCCCTGATCCTGGGAGATCCCTTGGAGAAGGAAATGGCAACCTGCTCCAGTATTCTGGCCTGGGAAGTCCCATGGACAGGGGAATCTGGAGGGCTACAATCCGAGGGGTTGCAAAGTGTTAGATACAACTTAGTGACTAAACCACCTATTTGCAGACTATTTCACAGGCTTATTAAATTGATAAAATAGACAAATTAACAGAGAGAATTAGAGATGGGCAATAGGCTGAAATTTGCAGTGAATGTAAGATATTCATACAAAAACCTCACTTTATTGGGTGCATGATGATCTTTAGGCAATATTTGAAAATGAACAAAGTTTGTGTTTGATGGCTGCCATGTCTTTTGTTGTGTTTACCTCTTATATTCAGATGCTTTCTCTTCAGCTCCTAAGCATTTATTCCTCTGATACTATCCTAAGTCTGAATGTCTTATGTACATTTTGTTCGGAGATTTTCAGAAGTGGAAAAGGGGATATTTTGGTATAAAATACCAAACAGACTTGAAGAATACCTGCTAACAATATTTACATGTTGTTTTTCACATTCTTAGAACTAATGGGATAATTCAGAGGCAGTATTATTATTATTGGCAGATTCCCCCATGGCTCAGACGATCAAGTCTGCTTGCAATGCGAGAGACCCAGGTTCAATCCCTGGGTCAGGAATATTCCTTGGAGAAGGAAATGGCAACCCACTCCAGCACTGTTGCCTGGAAAATCCCATGGATGGAGGAGCTTGTCAGGCTATAGTCCATGGGGTCACAAAGAGCTGAACACGACTGAGTCACTTTACCTTATTATTAACAAATCACTAGAAAAAGTGTAAAGATAGATTTCATCACACCATGCAAAATATCAAATGAAAAACATTTGCAAGTAATGTACTAGTGATGAGATTCATTACAGTCTAGGCTTCTTATCAGCCATTTTTCAGATGCCATCTTTGTGACATATAGAGAAAATGCTGTTATTGAACTTAAAATATATTAAATTGCACTTGTTACAGTTGGATTATAGATGCGGAACTTCATAAATTCCTTCTAGTCAGAATCTCAGTTTACTTTCTCCATTCATTATCCTTTTCATGTTTAATACTTGAAGAACTTTGGCCTGAGATGGGGCTGGGGAGGGTGGTGAAAGTTTAAATTGTGGAGATTTTGGACAAGGAAGGATGATTGCAAACCCTGCCTCTTTCTATGGGAGATTTGTATAGAAAGATCCATATCTAATTGTCCTCATTGTACTGATGATCATTAGATTCTCACATTTACTGTCAGGACAAGATGGCAGGGACATTAGTAGGCCAATAGTCGTCCAAATAATATTTTATTTTCTATACTAAAATTCATAGTCTCATTATTTCCAGGGAGAATTTCAAGCTTTCTAGTGTGTGTTCTCAGCTATCACTGATTATAAAATTTCTAACTCATGAAGTTTGATTTGCTGGAAAGGTAACTGCCATTTATTTTTGTGATGTGAGTGCTTGCTCTGTGGCAAAATTTGGGTAGTGGTAGTTTGCCCTTGGATCTCTGGCAGCATGTAAACTTTCTTGGTGGCTCAGATGGTAAAGAGTCTGCATGCACTGCTGGAGACCTGGGTTCC
>SJYW01012779.1:220182-252157 GCA_006410735.1 Raphicerus campestris
TGGAGGATGGCATGGCAACCCACTCCAGTATTCTTGCCTAGAGAATGCCCAGGACAAAGGAGCCTGGTGGGCTACCGCTATAGTCCATGGGGTCACAAAGAGCTAGATGTGTATAAGAGACAGCTTTGTATCTACTGCCAGAGTCTATACATCTTGCTTAATTGTGAGGGACAATCATTGCCTTTAATTTCCTTGTAGTTATCTCTTGCTAATTTCCTATTTGTGGCATTCCCATACCTCAGTTTTCACTCTTTCACACACTCTCCATTTTTCAGAATAAAATTAAGATTTCACATTTGTATGCTGACCTAGTAGGGTGATACTGAACCGATGTTCTTAAAGAAAAATTTATGAGGCAACTATTAAAAATAATGTTGAAGGTATACATCTATTGCTGTGAAGACATGTGGAATATGTTAAGAGACAAAAGCAGATTACTTAAGAGTATACATAGCGTGATTCCACTTTGCATACAATTGTCTTTAAGTAGTTTAGAAGGATTAGTATCAGAATGTTAACTGGTTTTTCTCTGGTGGCATGGTAATAATGAAAATTCCTTTGAATTTTATTCATCAATAAAAATATTTTACTCATTTAATATAAAGCATGGGGACGCAAGGAATAGTTTTCCTTTCCATATGGTCCTTCATCTCTTAGAATTTTAAGTAATCCAGAAATCTGTTGGCGGGGTGCCTGTCAGTACTCATTTTATTTATTTAGGTTAGTATGATGTAAGAGCTTATTTATCTCTGTGAATGTATGCAACTCACCTAACTGGTGTGTACTTCAGTTTCTTTACCTATAAAATGGGACAATAATGGTACTTAAATCAAAGGATTGATATGAGAACTTAATAAATATAAAAGGCTTAGATCCATACACAGTAGCTGTTTTTTTTTTTATATTCTTCTGTATTTAATCTTGACATTTTAAACAATATGCTAAAACCTGAAACTAACACACAGAAGAATGTAGATTCAATACGTGTTCACAGTTTAGTGGAAGAGACAGATACATAGATGATTACTATAAGCATGTTGTTTGCTACAGAGAATGTTACTGGAATGTTTAAGAGGGACATGCAACCCAAAGCAGAAGGCTTCCTCTGAGAAGTAATGCCATGGAAATGAAAGATTCCTTTTGGGAAGATCAAATTCCAGTTATGTGGGCCAAGATCCAAAGCCAGAGGTTAACAACGCTGGTTTCTTCTTTCCATCTCCAACGTAGCATGCTGTGAACTTTATCTTTTAATTCTGCTTTAAACATCCCAGTTTCTCTATCCATTTCTAGTATTCTATGTGATGGAGACATTAAAAGCTTCCTGTCTTTTAGGAGCTATGGAGAAATTATAATAATTTTTTAATAAAGCACACTGAAAACTCATTTGTAAAATCTCCATTGGGAATAGAATGATTAATCCTTGAATAAGTAACTTTTTAAGCCAAAGGAAAAAAGACAAATTTTAGAAAGCTAATCTGTAAATCCCAGCTCTGGCTTTTATTGACCATTTATTAGACTTTTCTTGAAAAGGGAAATTTTTAAACTTTTAAATGGAAACCTTTGAATAAAAGGAGATAAAGAAGGCAAAACTAATTTCTGCATCCACTGAGATAGCATTTAATAATTTATTAAGATGCAGATTAAGTGATAGATATAAAACCTTACTATTCTGGGTTTTAACTGGGGAGTTAAGAAGATTGTATTTTCATTTTGAGCAAACAGAGGCAAACAAAGGAAATCCTAGTTGATAAAGAGTGGTGTTACCAGATTGGTAAATTACCTGTAATATGTACAATTGTCCTTTGACCCTTTTTTTTGTAACTTCAGAGCTTTCACAAAAAATTTTGTAGTTTATATCTAATATACTTTTGAGGTCTTTCATAATTTCAGATATACCAAAAAAGTAAACTTCAGAGAGTTCCCTTTATAATTGGCTATAAATTATTTTATTTATAGATAGATATTTTCATGGTTAGCCCCAGACTTTTTTCAAATTTTTTCCTTGTCTTTGAACACATAATAAATTTGTGATCTTAACCATTTTTAAGTGTATGATTCGGCTATATTGCCTATAATCATATTGTGCAAACATCACTGCCATTCATCTGCAGAGCTCTTTACATTCTGCAAAACAAAGTTCTATATTCATTAAATAATAACTCCCCATTCACTTCTCTCCCTAGTTCCTTCACTTTTAAAGTGTGTTCTGATTTTTTTAAAAATCTGAACTACAATTTATAGTAGGAAGAACATAGTAAGTGATGACTGAATTCTCATTTCACAAAAAGCCCATTTATAGAGGGCTTCCCTAGTGGCTCAGTGGTAAAGAATCCACCTGCCAATGCAGATGTGGGTTTGATCCCTGATCCTGGGAGATCCCTTGGAGAAGGAAATGGCAACCTGCTCCAGTATTCTGGCCTGGGAAGTCCCATGGACAGGGGAATCTGGAGGGCTACAATCCGAGGGGTTGCAAAGTGTTAGATACAACTTAGTGACTAAACCACCTATTTGCAGACTATTTCACAGGCTTATTAAATTGATAAAATAGACAAATTAACAGAGAGAATTAGAGATGGGCAATAGGCTGAAATTTGCAGTGAATGTAAGATATTCATACAAAAACCTCACTTTATTGGGTGCATGATGATCTTTAGGCAATATTTGAAAATGAACAAAGTTTGTGTTTGATGGCTGCCATGTCTTTTGTTGTGTTTACCTCTTATATTCAGATGCTTTCTCTTCAGCTCCTAAGCATTTATTCCTCTGATACTATCCTAAGTCTGAATGTCTTATGTACATTTTGTTCGGAGATTTTCAGAAGTGGAAAAGGGGATATTTTGGTATAAAATACCAAACAGACTTGAAGAATACCTGCTAACAATATTTACATGTTGTTTTTCACATTCTTAGAACTAATGGGATAATTCAGAGGCAGTATTATTATTATTGGCAGATTCCCCCATGGCTCAGACGATCAAGTCTGCTTGCAATGCGAGAGACCCAGGTTCAATCCCTGGGTCAGGAATATTCCTTGGAGAAGGAAATGGCAACCCACTCCAGCACTGTTGCCTGGAAAATCCCATGGATGGAGGAGCTTGTCAGGCTATAGTCCATGGGGTCACAAAGAGCTGAACACGACTGAGTCACTTTACCTTATTATTAACAAATCACTAGAAAAAGTGTAAAGATAGATTTCATCACACCATGCAAAATATCAAATGAAAAACATTTGCAAGTAATGTACTAGTGATGAGATTCATTACAGTCTAGGCTTCTTATCAGCCATTTTTCAGATGCCATCTTTGTGACATATAGAGAAAATGCTGTTATTGAACTTAAAATATATTAAATTGCACTTGTTACAGTTGGATTATAGATGCGGAACTTCATAAATTCCTTCTAGTCAGAATCTCAGTTTACTTTCTCCATTCATTATCCTTTTCATGTTTAATACTTGAAGAACTTTGGCCTGAGATGGGGCTGGGGAGGGTGGTGAAAGTTTAAATTGTGGAGATTTTGGACAAGGAAGGATGATTGCAAACCCTGCCTCTTTCTATGGGAGATTTGTATAGAAAGATCCATATCTAATTGTCCTCATTGTACTGATGATCATTAGATTCTCACATTTACTGTCAGGACAAGATGGCAGGGACATTAGTAGGCCAATAGTCGTCCAAATAATATTTTATTTTCTATACTAAAATTCATAGTCTCATTATTTCCAGGGAGAATTTCAAGCTTTCTAGTGTGTGTTCTCAGCTATCACTGATTATAAAATTTCTAACTCATGAAGTTTGATTTGCTGGAAAGGTAACTGCCATTTATTTTTGTGATGTGAGTGCTTGCTCTGTGGCAAAATTTGGGTAGTGGTAGTTTGCCCTTGGATCTCTGGCAGCATGTAAACTTCCTTGGTGGCTCAGATGGTAAAGAGTCTGCATGCACTGCTGGAGACCTGGGTTCCATTTCTGGGTCGGGAAGATCTCCTGAAGAAGGGAATGGCTATCCATTCCAGTATTCTTGCCTGGAAAATTCCATGGACAGAGGAGCCTGGTGGGCTACAGTCCACGGTGTCACAACGAGTCAGATACAACTGAGCAAATAACACTTAAACATCTTTGGGGAATGCAGAAAAGAGATAAATTCTCTTAGAATTCAAATGTTAAAGATTTGGGCAATTCCCACTGTTTTCTCACATACCCTCTAAGTGACAGAGGTTGGGAGAGACTCATAAGAACAGAACAGCTTTTCTGATCCAGTTACTACATTTATTCTGTTCAGTTCTGCTCACTTTGCCTCTTCTTCTGTAGCAGGAGAACCACTGCTTACCTCTGATTACTGCTTGAAAGTTAGCTCTTACTTGAAGGTCATCCCTCAGCTGACTTCTACCTTTTCTTGTTGGCTAGGACATTTTAGCCAATGCTTTTGTTCTGGAAAGAAATCATGCAACTGTTTTTTACAACATATTTTGTCTGGTAATTAAAATAACCACAAGTATTATGCCCACAAATCTGTTCCTTTTATTATAGCATACTATTTCAATAATATTTCAGTTCCCAAAGGTTATTCCTATGCTGACTACTATGCTGAAGCATACAGTTTACTCTCATACTTGAAGAACAATATCTGTTATAGGTTAGATGGTTGAAAGGCATATTTTTGAGTAACAGTAACTCTTTTCTTTTTACTCTCTTATTTTAATCATGCTGCCCTTGGTTTAAAACTGTGACATCTTCACGTCAGTAATTCTTATAGGTAAAATGCCAAGTTAAGCTACCCTTTTCAGTTCAAAACATTGCCGTAGGATAAAACTAAATTGAGGTTAAAGAAACAATGTAAAAGTAAATCAGAATAGACATTTACAGGGAAGAAATAATATTTTTATTGAATGGCCTACAGCAGCAGTAATGTTCAGAAATGGAAAAATGCCATCCTAAGGAGAATAGACAAATAATAGGAGACTCAGTTTGAAGAACCAAATATATATAATTCGTAAATTTTCTCAATGTTGTAAAACTATGTTTAATGAAAGAGAGAGGCAATTACTTCTTTATATACTAAGTTTGGTACATATAAACAAAAGAAAACAGAAATATGTAATAAAACTGATCAGTTTAAGCAGCTGTTCAAGATTATTAGTCTTGTATATCCTTACCCTCAACATATTTGATTTCTCTATATATTTGGTATTTGTTATTTATCTCAATTAATGGTGAATAACAGCCTTTTGTCATAGATTATGACTGTATGTGTGTCTACCCCCCTATTAGTAGAAGCTGATTTCTTTTCTAATCATTCAGTTATGCTGTTTTAATAGTCACTCGGTGGATTTATGTCTAGGAAAGATGGGTTATATAAAGGGATGCTGCTGCTGCTAAGTCGCTTCAGTCGTGTCCGACTCTGTGTGACCCCAGAAACGGCAGCCCACCAGGCTCCCCCGTCCCTGGGATTCTCCAGGCAAGAAAACTGGAGTGGGTTGCCATTTCCTTCTCCAATGCATGAAAGTGAAAAGTGAAAGTGAAGTCGCTCAGTAGTGTCCGACTCCTAGCGACTCCATGGGCTGCAGACTACCAGGCTCCTCCGTCCGTGGGATTTGCCAGGCAAGAGTACTGGAGTAGGGTGCCATTGCCTCCTCCGATATAGAGGGATAGGAACAATTAAATAAAAAAAATCTGTTATTTTGGCTACTGGAAATATTAATTTGAGTTATTTGATACAGTTACAGTGAACCATTCTATGATTATATTATTTGCAGCTAAGATGGAGAAGCTCTATGCAGTCAGCAGAAACAAGACTGGGAGCTGACTGTGGCTCAGCTGAGTGCTGAAGAACTGATGCTTTTGAACTGTGGTGTTGGAAGAGATGCTTGAGAGTCTCTTGGACTACAAGGAGATCCAACCAGTCCATCCTAAAGGAAATCAACCCTGAATATTCATTGGAAGGACTGATGTTGAAGCTGAAACTCCCAATACTTTGGCCACCTCATGCAAAGAACTGACTCTTTTGAAAAGACCCTGATGCTGGGAAAGATTGAAGGCAGGAGAAGGGTATGACAGAGGATGAGCTGGTTGGATGGCATCACCGACTCAATGAACATGAATTTGAGTAAACTCTAGGAGTTGGTGATGGACAGGGAAGCCTGGCATGCTGCAGTCCATGGTGTTGTAAAGAGTCAGACATCACTGAGTGACTGAACTGAACTGAATATGACAATTTACCAACTATTAATTTTGTAAACCTTGACTTACTATCCTACAATGACTGAAAGGGTTTGTGGGCTCTGCTTTTAACAGAAATAACCAAGTAACTATTTGCAGCTACAGATGCTCAGTCAGTGCCCAGACTCAGCACACAAACTGAAAAACTGATAGCCATGTACTTTTGTGATTTACTAAAAAGTACCTAAAAGCCTGTTCCTTTCTTTTCTAGATCCTTCTCTCTCTTTAAGCTACTACCTCTGTTTGGCCTCAGCATTTTGTGCCCCAGGCCAACTTCTTTCTATTCTTTGAGACCAAGCCTTGAAAACCTTGATGCTCCACAATTTCAAGATTTTATATTTTTATAAGACAGTCAAGCCCCTATCTGTCTTGATAATATGTTTTTGCCCTCCAAAGAGTAGCCTATGCTCTATTGGGCTGACATATACATTGCATGACCCACGAGGAGTTAGAGTAGGTCAGGACAAGGTAACTAGAGAGTCCAAAGATCCATGACCCCCACATCTTCCATGGTTGGTGAAGAGCTGACAGTAAAAATCAACCTGTAGTTTTCAAACTGCTCTACTGATTAAACACAGAAAAAAAGGTAAGATACTGTGGCTATCTTACAGTGAAGGTGGAGCGTCAAAAAGTTGGCTTAAAGCTCAACATTCAGAAAACAAAGATCATGGCATCCAGTCCCATCACTTCATGGGAAATAAATGGGGAAACAGTGAAAACAGTGCCAGACTTTATATTTTTTTTTGACTCTAAAATCACTGCAGATGGTGATTGCAGCCATGAAATTAAAAGACACTTACCCCTTGGAAGAAAAGTTATGACCAACCTAGATAGCATATTCAAAAGCAGAGACATGACTTTGCTGACTAAGGTCCGTCCAGTTAAGGCTATGGTTTTTCCTGTGGTCATGTATGGATGTGAGAGTTGGACTGTGAAGAAGGCTGAGCGCCGAAGAATTGAGGCTTTGGTGGTGTTGGAAAAGACTCTTGAGAGTCCCTTGGACTGCAAGGAGATCCAACCAGTCCATTCTGAAGGAGATCAACCCTCGGATTTCTTTGGAAGGAATGATGCTAAAGCTGAAACTACAGTACTTTGGCCTCCTCATGCGAAGAGTTGACTCATTGGAAAAGACTCTGATGCTGGGAGGGATTGGGGGCAGGAGGAGAAGGGGACAACGGAGGGTGAGATGGCTGGATGGCATCACCGACTTGATGGACGTGAGTCTAAGGGAACTCTAGGAGTTGGTGATGGACTGGGAGGCCTGGCATGCTGTGATGCATGGTGTCATAAAGAGTCAGACACGACTGAGTGACTGAACTGAACTGAACTGAACTGTGGCTATGTTGTAAATGATAACATCAAAGTGTTCATAGTTTTCCTGTACCCTTTACTTATAAGGTACATTTTTTAAAGATTTCTCAGTTAATAGGCAACATTTTCTTCTAGTTTTGTTATATACTCTTATATGCTATATTATATACACTTACATAGAGACCTGAACTTATCATATACCCAAAGTTGACTTTACTGAGAACAGTACCTCCCTCTTCTATACTTTAGATATGGAAAAGTGATCTTTGTCCTTCAGATTTTTCAATTTAATTTGTATGGGAAAAAAAAATCTTATAAATCACCAACAGGATCTTCCACTTAGAAATGAAATTTTTAAAATTTGCTAATGTGGTAACTAGATAGAACACTCATTACTGACATATAAGTTTCCTTTGCTACTGTTTTGATACTATATCAGCAACATTTACTAATGGGGGTCATAAAGTAGCACTGAAAGAAGTAAGTTTAAAATATTTGGAAGAATGCTGAAAGATTTGCAGTTGAGTTTGAAAGGGCATATAATTAGCTGGCTTGTAAATTTCAGACACTCTTGAGGTCTTAAGGAAGACTGCATTATCAGAAAATGCATTTCATCGACTTTCAAAGAGGAAAAAAGATCTAAGATAGGAGCGTTAAACTGTGTACATCACAACTTCACCTGCTGCAGAAATGTAGAAAGGAGAATGTAAGAGGGTCACTCAGTAAAGCTAATGTGATAGTTCTAAGGTCTTGGTTATGAGCAAATTGATTACTGTATGCAAATTTTTATTTATTATTAGAGATTCACTGGCTTTTGAAAATGTCCTCCAGGGTTTTCTGGGAGGCATCAAGTGTCAGAAAGGGCCAGGATGTTAAAATTTGCCATATGCATTCTGGAAAGTATAAGATATCTTGTTGCAATTCACATGGAATTTCTTTGAAAATATTATTATGTCATTTACCATATTCAGGATTTTAAGAGTTGTTTAAATATTTTCTAAAGAAAATCATGTAAATGTGTCATTTCTGGATTCCTTCTGACTACATAATTGTCAGTTTAAATTAGCAGCTATCATTTTTTGAGTTTTTATTAAGTATGAGAAATGGCAACCCATTTCATTATTCTTATCAGGGAAATCCCAAGGATAGAGGAGCCTGGTGGGCTACAGTCCATGGGGTTGCAAAGAAAAGGACATGACTGAGCATGCACAGGATAGGGTTATACTAAGAATTCTGTACTCCTGGAAATACTCCTTAATCAGGAAAGTACTATTATTATCTCTATTTAACAAAGGAGGAACCAAATAATTTATGAGGACTTTAAGTAGACTAAGTCAGTGGCATAGGACTACACTGTCAGTAAAGGGTATCCTGGTCCTTTTTAATTCTTGTGATCTGTCAAGAATTTTTAACTCTCTGTAGAGATGAATTACAAGCTAAACTGAAAAAAATTATGCTGCACATCTTCCAAAAAAAAATTCTAGGTAAAATCCCCAAGCTTATTAGCAGTCCATAGAGAAATGCAAGGAATAACAAACTTCAGACATATTTCAGGATCACAAGAGTGCAGTCAAGCATAAATTTACAATTTTTACTTTTGAACATTTATATTTCTGAAACAGAACATTCATTTGATCCATATTTAATGAGCATCCATTATATACCATATATTAGATACTTTGCTATATCTTGAAACTGTATGTGTGTGTATTTCTGATTTCAGTGGCTTTACTATCTACAAAATGAAATAGAAATAAAGAAGCAAACCCTAAAATTACACATTGAGATAAGAATTATGAAGAAAACAAATATGTTTGTAAGAGAGAATACCAGGTGAAAATAACTAATTTTCTATCTATCGAGTCATCAGAGAAATCCACTTTTAAGAATACATTTAGATGGATCTAAATAGTAAGGAAAAAAAAATTGAGTGAAAGAAATTAATTCCAAAAACTTTATAGAAGGATGCTTGAAATAATGGAAGAATTCAAAGACCACTAGGGCTGAAATATGGTGAACACATAAGTTGCTTTCAATAATGCTGTGTTAAGGATCTTTGGTGATAAATGTCCATTTAGTCAAAGTTATATGTATGGATGTGCATCCAGTAGTCATGCATGGATGTATACAGTGGTCATGTATGGTGGATGTGAGAGTTGGAACATAAAGAAGGCTGAGCACTGAATTGATGATTTTGAACCTTGGTGTTGGAGAAGACTCTTGAGAGTCTCTTGGACTGCAAGGAGATCAAACCAGTCAATCCTAAAGGAAATTAGTCCTGAATATTCATTGGAAGGACTGACGCTGAAGCTTAAGTTCCAATAACTTGGCCACCTGATGCAAAGAACTGACTCACTGGAAAAGCCCCTGATGCTGGAAAAGATTGAAGGGAGGAGGAAAAGGGGACAACAGAGGAAGAGATGGTTGGATCACATCACCAACTGGATGGACATGAGTTTGAGCAAGCTCTGGGAGTTGATGGACAGGGAAGCCTGGTATGCTACAGTCCATGGGGTTACAAAGAGTCAGATAGAACTGAGTGACTGAACTGAACTGAACTGAAGGATGCAATTAGGCATTTCCAGTTATACTAAAGGATTTCAGGAGATAAAGCTTCATGTATTTGTTTATACAAGGAAGGGTAATTTTATAGGTTCACATTTCTAGGTGAACAAAGATGATCTCTGCAGGCTAAGAATCAGAGTATGGAAGCAAAAAAGCTTATAGTTCTTTCCTTTCTAATCTCGGGAAAGTAAAGCTTATCTGTCTTTACTACAGATAATTGCCCATTGATTGTTGGACTCCACCAATGACTTCAACTGGATCACAGATAATATATCTCTATAAGACATATGAATAGTTAATTTATACTTGGGAAAACTCAGGAGTTCCAGGGGCCAGAAGATTTTTAATTCTAGGACTTCTGAAAGTTTGGAATCTTACTTTTATCTTCAATTCTAGTTTATTTTTGAGCCTTTTGCCATGAATTTGAGGCTCTAATTCTGTTACACACTTTACAGCATATATACTTAAGATATTTAGTTTGGTTTCAAATCTTATGTACTCAGCCAAATACCATCACTACCACATATATTTAAATCACCTCTGAACCTTAAAATTTGCACTCTTTCTCTTTTAATTTTTTTTAAAAAGTTTCTTTCACCAAAAAAATTTGCTTTTCCAGATAATACTTCTAAAAATTGTCCCTGGTGAGAAAAGCCAAAGCAAAAACAATGCCCAGTTTGGATGTGACTGGTGATGGGAGCAAAGTCCAATGCTGTAAAGAACAGTGTTACATAGGAAACTGGAATGTTAGGTCCATGAATCAAGGTAAATTGGAAGTGGTCAAACAGGAGATGGCAAGAGTGAACATTGACATTTTAGGAATCAATGAAGTAAAATGGACTGGAATGGATTAATTTAATTGAGATGACCATTATATCTACTACTGTGGGCAAGAATCCCTTAAAAATAATGGAATAGCCCTCATAGTCAACAAAAGATTCTGAAATGCAGTACTTAGATGCAGGCTCAAATATGACAAAATGATCTCTTCATTTCCAAGGCAAACATTCAGTATCAGAGTAATCCAAGTCTATGCTCTGACTAGTCATGCTGAAGAAGCTGAAGTTCAATGGTTCTATGATGACCTACAAGACCTTCTAGAACTAATGCCCCCCAAAGATGTCCTTTTCATTATAGGGGACTGGAATGCAAAAGTAGGAAGTCAAAAGATACTTGGAGTAACAGGCAAGATTGGCCTTGGAGTGCAAATTGAAGCAGGGGAAAGGCTAACAGAATTTCTCCAAGAAAAGGCAGTGGTCATAGCAAACACTCTTTTCCAGCAACACAGGAAACACCTCTATACATGATCCTCACCAGATGGTCAATTACAAAATTAGATTGATTATATTCTTTGCAGCTGAAAATGGAGAAGCTCTATACAGTCATCAAAAACAAGACTGAGAGTTGACTGTGACTGAGATGATGAACTTCTTACTGCAAAATTCATGCTTAAATTAAAAAAAAGTAGGGAAAACACAAGACCATTCATGTATGACCTAAATCAAATTCCTTACCATTATACAATGGAAGAGACAGATAGATTCAAGGGATTAGATCTGACAGAGTGGCTGAAGAAATATGGACAGAAGTTCATGACATTGTACTGGAGGCAGTGATCAAGACCATCCCTAAGAAAAAGAAATGCATAAAAGCAAAATGGCTCTCTGAGGAGGCTTTACAAATAGCTGAGAAAAGAGAAGTTAAAGGCAAAGAGAAAAGGAAAGGTATACCCATTTGAATGTAGAGTTCCAAAGAATAGCAAGGAGAGATAAGAAAGACTTCCTCAGTGATCAGTGCAAAGAAATAGAGAAAACAACAGAATGGGAAAGACTAGAGATCTCTTCAAGAAAATTAAAGATACCAAGATGGGCTCAATAAAGGACAGAAACTGTATGAACCTAACAGAAGCAGAAGATGTTAAGAAGCGGTGGCAAAAATACAGAGAGCTGTACAAAAAAGATCTCATGACCCAGATAATCATAATGGTATGATCATTCACCTAGAGCCAGACATCCAGGAATGTGAAATCAAGTGGGCCTTAGGAAGCATTACTACAAACAAAGCTAGAGGAGGTGATGGAATTCCAGTTGAGGTATTTCAAATCCTGAAAGATGATGCTGTTAAAGTGTTCCACTCAATATGTCAGCAAATTTGGAAAACTCAGCAGTGTCCCCAGGACTGGAAATGGGCAGTTTCCATTCCAATTACNAGCTGTACAAAAAAGATCTCATGACCCAGATAATCATAATGGTATGATCATTCACCTAGAGCCAGACATCAAGGAATGTGAAATCAAGTGGGCCTTAGGAAGCATTACTACAAACAAAACTAGAGGAGGTGATGGAATTCCAGTTGAGGTATTTCAAATCCTGAAAGATGATGCTATTAAAGTGTTCCACTCAATATGTCAGCAAATTTGGAAAACTCAGCAGTGTCCACAGGACTGGAAATGGGCAGTTTCCATTCCAATTACAAAGAAGGCAATGCCAAATAATGTTCAAACTACCACACAATTGCACTCATCTCACACCCTAGCAAAGTAATGCTCAAAATTATCCAAGCTAGGCTTTAACAGTACATGAACCAAGAACTTCCAGATGTTCAAGCTGTATTTAGAAAAGGAAGAGGAACCAGAGATCAAATTGTCAACATCCATTGGATCATAGAAAAAGGAAGAAAGTTCCAGAAAAACATCTGCTTCTGCTTCATTGACTATGCCAAAGCCTTTGACTGCATGGATCACAACAAACTGTGGAAAATTCTTAAAGAATGGAAATACCAAACTACCATACCTGCCTCCTGAGTAATCTGTATGCGAGTCAAGAAGCAACAGTTAGAACCAGACATGAAACAATGGACTAGCTCCAAATCAGGAAAGGAAGACATCAAGACTGCATATTTTCACCCTGCTTATTTAACTTATATGCAGAGTACATCATGTGAAATGCTGCACTGGATGAAGCACAAGCTGGAATCAAGACTGCCAGGAGAAATATCGAAAACCTCAGATATGTGGATGAACACCACCCTTATGGCAGAAAGCAGAGAGAAACTGAAGATTCTCTTGATGAAAGTGAAAGAGGTGATGAAAAAGTTGGCTTAAAACTCAACATTCAAAAAATGAAGATCATGGTATCCTGTCCCATCACTTCATGCAAATAGATGGGGATATAATGGAAACAGTGACGGACTTTATTTTGGGGGCTTCAAAAAATGGTGACTGCAGCCATGAAATTAAAAGATGTTGGCTCCTTGGAACAAAAGCTATGACAAACCTAGACAATGTATTAAAATTCAGAGATATTACTTTGCCAACAAAGGTCTGTCTAGTCAAAGCTATGGGTTTTCCATTAGTCATATATGGTTGTAACAGTTGGAGTGTAAAGAAAATGGAGCACCAAAGAATTGATGCTTTTGAACTGCAGTGTTTGAGTATACTTTTGAGAGTCCCTTGGACTGTGAGGATATCAAACCAGTCAATTGTAAAGGAAATAAATCCTGAACGTTCATTTAAAAGACTGATGCTGAAACTGAAGCTCCAATATTTTGCCCACCTGAACTGAAATACTGACTCATTAGAAAAGACCCTGATGCTGGGAAAGATTGAAGGCAGGAGAAGAAGGGGATGACAGAGGATGAGATGGTTGGATGGCATCAATGACTCAATGGACNAGTCCGTCCTAAAGGAGACCAGTCCTGGGTGTTCATTGGAAGGACTGATGCTGAGGCTGAAACTCCAATACTTTGGCCATCTAATGTGAAGAGTTGACCATTGGAAAAGACCCTGATACTGGGAGGGATTTGTGGCAGGAGGAGAAGGGGACGACAGAGGATGAGATGACTGGATGGCATCACTGACTTGATGCACATGAGTTTGGGTGAACTCGGGGAGATGGTGATCGATAGGGAGCCCTGACATGCTATGGTTCATGGAGTTGCAAAGAGTCAGACATGACTGAGCGACTGAACTGAACTGAACAATATTGAATCATATGGTACAAACTGGGCTTCCCTGGTGTCTCAGTGGTAAAGAATCTGCCTGTGATCCACGAGACTGGTGTTCTATCCATGGGTTGGGAAGATCCCTTGGAGAAGGAAATGGCAACCCACTCCAGTATTCTTGCCTGGAGAATTCCATGGATGGAGGAGTCTGACAATCTATAGTGCAGAGAGTTGGACATGACTGAAGTGACTAAGCAGCAGCAGCAGCAGTAGCAGCATGGTACTAACTATAGTAGAATAGGAGTTTAAAGAAGTGGTATATGGGATGGAGGTATATGGTAAATCCCTAATGAATGGGAAAACATATAAAGAGACATATTCATAAATTGCCTTTATTGCCAAAAGATGAATAAAATGATGCTAAATAAAGGTGACCAGGAAGGACCTTCTTGGTGTGAGCAGACTTCATAATTGAAGACATAAAAGCAGAACTGGACTTATTGTATTTGGAATAGAGTTTCTATAATAGAAAGCATGGTCAATGATTTGAAATGGAAGTGAGGCTATGTCATATAAACAATGATAGTTCAGAATAGGAATTTATATAAAATGTAGCAATTGAGGAGATCATGAGCATTTCTGAGTATGGAACGGCAATATTAAAATATATTTGAACATGTAACTTGAATATCATGTCAAAAGACTGCATTTTCTCACCCTCTTACTTTTTCACTTGTCACTACCTACCCTTACCGCTCCAGAAATCACACCTTGAAGATACTCTCAAGAAACTGTGGTCAACTAAGGAGTGAGGGATTGGGTTGAGGGAGTCATACAAAGTGAGGAGTGAAGCTAGGGTGGAGGAAGCAATGAACTTTGATAGGTGTCTTGCATAAGCAATCTATGTAATCCTTCCATCAAGCCTGAAAGGAAGGCATTTACATTATGTTGCTATTTTACAGGTGAGAAAATTTGGTCTCAAGTAGTTATTAAGCAGAAGACGTGTAAACCAAATTAAAGTTCTGCCTATCTTCAAAGTCCCAGCAATATTAAAGTAAAAGGTATGCCTTCAATAGTTTTTTTTTTTTCCTTCAAAGATAAGGAACTTACATAAATAAGGTAAAATAGAGTTAAGGATTGTATTTAATTAAAAATTACAGAGTATTTGGAAAGATAGGGAACTTATAGGACTGTCTACAATGGTTTTTGATGTCCAATTTTCCTGTGTTGTTTCTACTTAAGAAAAAGTAGAAGTTTTTGAGAAGCTTTTCAGTACCTCTCAGGTAAGTTAAGAAACTTCCTAAGTGTGATACCTCCATGACTCTGGCTCAGCTGATAAACAATCTGCTTGCAAGGTGGGAGACCTGGGTTTGATCCCTCGGTTGGGAAGATCCCCTGGAGAAGGGAATGGCTACCCACTCCAGTATTCTGGCTTGGAGAATTCCATGGACTATATAGTCTATGGGATTGCAAAGAGTTGGACACTACTGAGTGACATTCACTTCATTTCACTTCCATCACTACACTTAGAATACTGTGTTATAATAAGCAATTCACTTGCTCTTCACTGTGAATGTCTTCAGAACTGGGAATGTGTTTTAAATTTTCATATTTGCTGCCTATTTTCAGTGTCTTTCATAATAGATAATCCTTGATTGTTCAATAAAAAAGTAGATGATAAAAAGCTAATGCATCCATGGAAAATAGTAGTGACTTTTGGCTTCAATTTAGTTCAGTCACTCAGTCATGTCCAACTCCTTGTGACCCCATGAACTGCAGCACACCAGGCCTCCCTGTCCATCACCAACTCCCGGAGTCCACCCAAACCCATGTCCATTGAGTCGGTGATGCCATCCAACCATCTCATTCTCTGTCGTCCCCTTCTCCTCCTGCCCTCCATCTTTCCCAGCATCAGGATATTTTCAAATCTCTTCGCATCAAGTGAGCAAAGGATTGAAATTTCAGTTTCATCATCAGTCCTTTCAGTGAACACCCAGGACTGATCTCCTTTAGGATGGACTGGTTGGATCTCTTTGCAGTCCAAGTGACTCTCAATAGTATGGTCCAACACCACAGTTCAAAAGCATCAATTATTCAATGCTCAGCTTTCTTTATAGTCCACCTCTCACATCCATACATGACCACTGGAAAAACCATAGCCTTGACTAGACGGACCTTTGTTAACAAAGTAATGTCTGCTTTTTAATGCGCTGTCTAGCTTGGTCATAACTTTCCTTTCAAGGAGTAAGCACCTTTTAATTTCATGGCTGCAGTCACCATCTGCAGTGATTTTGGAGCCCAGGAAAAAAAAGTCATCTGCTATTCCACTGTTTCCCCATCTATTTGCCATAAAGTGATGGGACCAGATGCCATAATCTTCGTTTTCTGAATGTTGAGCTTGAAGCCAACTTTTTCACTCTCCTCTTTCACTTTCATCAGGAGGCTCTTTAGTTCTTCTTCACTTTCTGCCATAAGGGTAAACAGACTGAAACCACAATCACAGACAACTAACCAATAAGATCACATGGACGACAGCCTGACTAATTCAATGAAACTAAGCCATGCCATGTCGGGCCACCCAAATGGACGGGTAATGGTGGAGAGGTCTGACAGAATGTGGTCCACTGGAGAAGGGAATGGCAAATCACTTCAGTATTCTTGCCTTGAGAACCCCATGAACAGTATGAAAAGGCAAAAAGGTAGGACACTGAAAGATGAACTCCCCAGGTCAGTAGGTGCCCAATACGCTACGGGAGATCAGTAGAGAAATAATTCCAGAAAAAATGAAGGGATGGAGCCAAAGCAAAAGCAACACCCAGTTGTGGATGGGACTGGTTATAGAAGCAAGGTTCAATGCTGTAAAGAGCAATATTGCATAGGAACCTGGAATGTTAGGTCCATGAAGAAAGGCAAATTGGAAGTGGCCAAACAGGAGATGACAAGAGTGAAAATTGACATTCTAGGGATCAGCAAACTAAGATGGACTGGAATGAGTGAATTTAACTCAGACGACCATTATATCTACTACTGTGGGCAGGAATCCCTCAGAAGAAATGGAGTAGCCATCATGGTCAACAAAAGAGTCCAAAATGCAGTACTTGGATGCAATCTCATAAATGACAGAATAATCTCTGTTCATTTCCAAGGCAAACTATTGATCCCAACCAGTAACACTGAAGAAGCTGAAGTTGAACAGTTCTGTGAAGACCTACAAGACCTTTTAGAACTAACACACCAAAAAGATGTCCTTTTCATTATAGGAGACTTGAATGCAAAAGTAGGAAGTCAAGAAACACTTGGAGTAACAGGCAAATTTGGCCTTGGAGTACAGAATTAAGGAAGGCAAAGGCTAATAGAGTTTTGCCCAGAGAACGCACTGGTCATAGCAAATACCCTCTTCCAGCAACACAAGAGAAGACTCTACACATGGACATCACCAGATGGTCAATACCAAAATCAGATTGATTATATTCTTTGCAGATGAAGATGGAGAAGCTCTATACAGTCAGCAAAAACAAGACTGGGAGCTGACTGTGGCTCAGATCCTGAGCTCCTTATTGCCAAATTCAGACTTAAATTGAAGAAAGTGGAGAAAACCACTAGACCATTCAGGCATGACCTAAACAAATTACTTATGATTATACAGTGGAAGTGAGAAATATATTTACAGGACTAGATCTGATAGAGTGCCTGAAGAACTATAGAAAGAGATTCATGACATTGTATAGGAGACAGAAATCAAGACCATACCCAAAATGCAAAAAAGCAAAATGGCTGTCTGAGGAGGCCTTACAAATAGTTGTGAAAAGAAGGGAAGTGAAAGGCAAAGGAGAAAAGGAAAGATATACCCATATGAATGCAGAGTTCCAAAGAATAGCAAGGAGAGATAAGAAAGACTTCCTCAGAGATCAGTGCAAAGAAATAGAGGAGAACAACAGAATGGGAAAGACTAGAGATCTCTTCAAGAAAATTAGAGATACCAGGGGAACATTTCATGCAAAGGTGGCTCAATAAAGGACAGAAATGGTATGGACCTAACAGAAGCAGATGAGATACAGAATAAGTGGCAAAGATACACAGAAGAACTGTACAAAAAAAGCTTCATGACCCGGATAATCATGATGGTGTGCTCACTCACCTAGAGCCAGACATCCTGGAATGTGAAGTCAAGTGGGCCTTATGAAGCATCACTACAAACAATGCTAGTGAAGGTGATGGAATTCCAGGTGAGCTATTTCAAATCCTGAAAGATAATGCTGTGAAAGTGTTGCACTCACATACCAGCACATTTGGAAAACTCAGCGGTGGCCACAGGACTGGAAAAGGTCAGTTTTCATTCCAATCCCAAAGAAAGGCAATGCCAAAGAATGCTCAGACTACCATACAATTGCACTCATCTCACACCCTAGCAAAGTAATTCTCAAAATTCTCCAAGCCAGGCTTCAGCAATACATGAACCATGAACTTCCAGATGTTCAAACTAGTTTTAGAAAGGCAGAGGAGCCAGAGATCAAATTGCCAACATCTGCTGGATCATGGAAAAAGCAAAAGAGTTCCAGAAAAACATTTATTTCTGCTTTATTGACTATGCCAAAGACATTGACTGTGTGGATCACAATAAACTGTGGAAAATTCTAAAGGAGATGGGAATATCAGACCACCTGATCTGCCTCTTGAGAAATCTGTATGCAGGTCAGGAAGCAACAGTTAGAACTGGACAGGGAACAACAGACTATTTCCAAATAGGAAAAGGAGTATGTCAAGGCTGTATATTGTCACCCTGCTTATTTAACTTCTATACAGAGTACATCATGAGAAACACTGGGCTAGAGAAATCACAAGCTGGCATCAAGATTGCTGGGAGAAATATCAATGACCTCAGATGTGCAGATTAACTTTTGGCTTAATTTAATTTAATGAACACCAGTACTTTTCTAGACAATATACTCTGTGCTGTGTTACCTGTCCTGTAGATGTTGAAAAATCTAATGGCATTATTCTAAATAAAAGACAGACTGTGATAAATTTTCTACTAGGTAAATAAAGAGCTATGGAGGTGAAAGTGAAGAAGTAATTGTAGAACTGAGATTTAATAACTATAGTATGATTGATCATTTCCAGAGTTGTATGGAGATATCTATTACTAAAATTTCTTAAAAGATTACCAAATAACTTAGAGTCAATATTTTATTAATCCTACTTGAAATCTAGATAATAAATATCTTTAGTTTGTTATTGAGGATTTATGGGTACAAACTATTGATAATTTCCACTGTAATTGAATCCACCTCATCTCCAACTATTTACCCTTATGCAGTTCTCTTTCCTTTTAGTCAGTTCTTCATATTGTAGCAGTATTAATTTTCTGAAATCAAATCTCTCTTATCATACCATTTGGAAGACACTCAGGGCCAAGTTTAGAAGTCTTAGCCTCCTATTGAGATCACTATGATATAACCTACTTTTTTAGTCTCTTCTGCTCTTAATATTTCATCTAGTCTGGGAACCACTGTTCTTTGCCTGTATCCTGTCCTTGGCTGCCTCTGTGTCTTGTTCCCATAGTTCTCTCTCCCTGGACTGCCTCTGCCCATTTCCTCTTGTCCAAATTCCACTCGTCCTCCAGGTCAAAGTAGGAGGAATACCTGTCCCTCTTACATAATTTATCTTCTCTTCTTTTAATTTCTAATCATTTATGTACATTCCTTGATTAATTGAAAATTCTTTTAGGCAAATATTTGCATCCAATTCATCTTTGCATACATTTAGTACTCCAAAAAAGTGTATTTTCAGTAGAAAATGTAGATAAATGTTTGATAAACAATGCTGAAATATAATGAATGAATGAATCTCTCTCACCTCATCAGTTTTCAAGTATTTCAATAACAATAAGTAAATAAAACATTGTAAAGTGCAAGTCACTCAGTCATGTCTGACTCTTTCAACCCCATGGAATACTCCAGGACAGAATACTGGAGTGGGTAGCCTTTCCCTTCACCAGTGGATCTTCCCAACCCAGGAATCAAACTTGGGTCTCCTGCACTGCAGGCAGATTCTTCAACAACTGAGCTATCAGGGAAGCCCAAATAAAACATTATGCACTTATAAATCAAATACTTACTTGTGGTATACAATCAACTGATACTTGTGTTTCTTCTAAGACAAGTGTTATTATAATGTTATATTTGGATAAAGACCAAGGTTCATACTGAGGAAGGTCCTATCCTAACTGCTGAAGATTCAAAGAGGCATAAAGTAGTGTTCCTATAATCTAAGAATTTCCAGATATACATGGAACAAGCAAGACATATGCTTGTGTGTGTGTTACTCATTCAGTCATGTCCAACCCTTTGTGACCCCATGAACTGTAGCCTGCCAGGCTTCTTTGTCCATGGAATTCTCTAGGCAAGAATACTGGAGTGGATTGCCATTCCCTTCTCCAGACGTATACTTGAAAAGTTACCTAACATAAATAAAAGAAGTTAAGCCGTAACTGAGCAGTGTACTTAATAAGTGTTTCTAGAAGATGAGTGTTTTGGGAAATTAGCAGGAGGTAGTTGCAGTTTAGGACACAGAATTTTATGTTAGTGGGTCTGAGTGTGAGCCTTGACTCTACCTAGTTATGTGACATCAGGCAAACTACTTAATTTCTCTGTAACTGAATTTTATGATCTGTGAATTAAGATAATTAGAATATCATGTACTTCATAGTGTGGTCATGAAGATTAAATAAGATTATATGTATAAATTTAATCTAAGATTGTCTATTTATCTATTTATCTACCTATAGAGCACAGTGTTTGACATATAGTAAAATGTTACAATATAAACATTTATCATTATTTGTGTATAGTAAAATGTTACAATATAAACTTTTTATCATTATTCATGTATAAAGAAAATTGGGAAAGCTTCCTGGAGAAGAGAGAATTTGGATCTGAATTTGAAGGATAAAAGAAGCTTCTGTGGAAGGGTAAAGGCATGGATAGGAGGGTTCAAGGGACTGAATTAGAAAAGAAGAAATTCAGCCTTCAGTGGTTTTCTTTCTTTCTGATACATCTCAAAAAAGTAAAGTGCTTTTAATTCAGGGAGGTTAAGGAAATGTATGAGAGTGCCTGAAATTATTCTTCCAATATGACTGTAATGCACTTAAAAATGGCTTTAGTTCTGGCATGGGACTCTTAACCAGAGCAATAGCCATCAGAAAAATGGATAGCAATAGAACTAGAAGTCTTTTTTTAGAAGAAATCCATAGCATAGCTAAGCATTCAGATCCTGTAGATCATCCTGATCTTTATCATCCTGATAGAGTGCTGGAGTTGAGTCCCAATGTCACAGACCAGGGACATGACTAACCAATCCCTTCTGTCTCTTCACTCAGAGACTTCAGTGATTCCAGGTCTTGTTCCAGGAAAGGACACCCAGGGGAAACATGTACTTTGTCCTTATTCCCTGGACTCCTCTTGGCAAATGAAGGTCTCCTCCTGCTTTGAGAAGTGGGGGGACATCTTGCTGCTGCATCCCTTTGGAGACAAATAAAAGGTAGTATCCTGGAGGGGGAACATTTCCCCACAACCCACCCAAATGACAATGATTAAAATGGAAGGTACAGGCTGCATTTAAGAACACCATTTGTACATTAGACTGCCTGGATTAAAATCGCTGTATAGGTTGATCAACCATCCAGGTTTCTTTGGGATGGAAATACAGAACATTCAGTGCTAAAACCAGGATATTTGTGCTAAGTCGCTCAGTTGTGTCCGACTCTTTGCCATCCCAGGGACTGTAACCCACCAGGCTCCTCTGTCCATGGGATTCTCCAGACAAGAATACTGAAGTGGGTTGCCATTCCCTTCTCCAGGGGATCTTCCTGATTCAGGGATTGAAACTGGGTCTCTTAAGTCTCCTGCATTGGCAGGCAGGTTCTTTACCACTAGTGCCACCTGGAACCCAGGATGGTATTGAACAAATGAGCACAGCTGATAACCCTAACACGCTGGCTGATACCTTGGGCAAGTCACTATTTTTCATGCCTCATGTGATCACTATCAGAATTAAGTTCCTTGTAGTTATAGGACTGAGGCCCTCAAGTTAGAGATCACCCACTGCTCCCTGCCACACCACGCCATGCTCCCTCCCCACAATATGCCAATCTTCTTCAAGTCTAGCAGGATTGACTGTCCTATCACATTTGCCACAACAACTATCTCATCATATTCACAGATCACTCACACTAAGGGCATTTCTATGAAGAACTTCACAGGGCATGTACTGAACACATTGGGCTGGGAATCTTTATAAGCCATCTTAGAATTCAGGTTTTGACAAAATTCCTGAATCCATAAAGGGAGTGAGATTTTGTGGGGAAGCATGGCAAGTGGCCTTAGGAAACATCACTACAAACAAAGCTAGCAGAGGTGATGGAATTCCAGGTGAGCTATTTCAAATCCTGAAAGATGATGCTGTGAAAGTGCTGCACTCAATATGCCAGCAAATTTGGAAAACTCAGCAGTGGCCACAGGACTGGAAAAGGTCAGTTTTCATTCCAATCCCAAAGAAAGACAATGCCAAAGAATGCTCAAACTACTGCAAAATTACACTCATCTCACATGCTAGTAAAGAAATGCTCAAAATTCTCCAAGCCAGTTTCCAGCAATACATGATCCGTGAACTTCCAGATGTACAAGCTGGTTTAAGAAAAGGCAGAGGAACCAGAGATCAAAATGCCAACATTCACTGGATCATCAAAAAAGCAAGAGAGTTTCAGAAAAATATCTATTTCTGCTTTATTGACTATGCCAAAGACATTGACTGTGTGGATCACAATAAACTGTGGAAAATTCTGAAAGAGATGGGAATACCAAACCACTTGACCTGCCTCTTGAGAAACCTGTATGCAGGTCAGGAAGCAACAGTTAGAACTGGACAGGGAACAACAGACTGGTTCCAAATAGGAAAAGGAGTATGTCAAAGCTGTATATTGTCACCCTGCTTATTTAATTTATATGCAGAGTACATTATGAGAAACACTGGGCTGGAGGAAGTACAAGCTGGAATCAAGATTGCTGGGAGAAATATTGATAACCTCAGATATGCAGATGATACCACCCTTATGGCAGAAAGTGAAGAGGATCCAAAAAGCCTCTTGATGAAAGTGAAAGAGGAGAGTGAAAAAGTTGGCTTAAAGCTCAATATTCAGAAAACAAAGATCATGGCATCCAGTCCCATCACTTCATGGCCAATAGATGGGGAAAAAGTGGAAGCAGTGGCAGATTTTATTTTCTTGGGCTCCAAAATCACTGCAGATGGTGACTGCAGCCATGAAATTAAAATATGCTTACTCTTTGAAAGGAAAGTTATGACCAAGCTAGACAGCATATTAAAAAGCAGACATTACTTTGTTAACAAAGGTCCGACTAGCCAAGGCTATGTTTTTCCCAGTGGTCATGTATGGATGTGAGAGTTGGACTATAAAGAAAGCCGAGCACTGAATAATGCTTTTGAACTGTGGTGTTGGACAATACTATTGAGAATCCCTTGGACTGAGAAGAGATCCAACCAGTCCTTCCTAAAGGAAATCAGTCCTGGGTGTTCATTGGAAGGACTGATGTTGAGGCTGAAACTTCAATCCTTTGGCCACCTGATGTGAAGATCTGACTCATTTGAAAAGTCCCTGATGCTGGGAAAGATTGAGGGCAGGAGGAGAAGGCGACAACAGAGCTGAGATGGTTGGATGGCATTACCGACTCAATGGACATGAGTTTGGGTGAACTCTGGGAGTTGGTGATGGACAGGGAGGCATGGTGTGCTGCAGTTCATGGAGTCACAAAGAATCAGACACATTTGAGTGACTGAACTGGACCTGAATGGCAAGTGGCAAAGAACATGTCTGCCAATGCAGGAGATGTAAGAGTGGCAGATCCATCCCTGGGTCGAGGAGATCACCTGGAGGAGGGCATGGCAACTCAATCCAGTGTTTTTGCCTGGAGAATCCCATGGACAGAGGAGCCTGGTGGGCTACAGTGAATAGGGTTGCAAAGAAGTCAGACAAGACTGAAGTGACAGCACGCACACACGCATGCATGCCATGGAGGCATGTGCTTCCTTTCTGCCTCAGACTTGCCAATGGGCTCCAAAGGAGAGCAGAACACTAATCTGCTATTCTTCATTGAGATATTTGGGAAAACATAGTCACCCATCTAGGGCACTATGGGATTAAACAATCTGAGAGATTATGGAGAAGAGTTTCTAAAATGACAGAAGACTTCAAGAACACCCCATCTTAAAAGTATTACCTGCATGGATGAGCTTAAATTGGGCAGGAGCCACTTGCAATATGGTTATTACAGTTAGTTTTAGTTCATTATGACTGCTTTGTGTGTAACTGTATTAATGTTTCAGAATCTACACTGCTCACGGGGTCAGTCCCGCTAAATCTGGCCTGCTATAATAAGAAATCTTTTGGTGAAAATCTATTTGGACTACAAGTACTTAGAATCAACTGAAATTTGTTAGTCTGAATTCAAAGAGGATTTTTAATTCTAAATCTGTTTTAAAATGAGTATTAGTTAAAATGTTTATTTTTTATTAAAAGAGCATTTCCATGAAAGATCAACCTTAAATTACTTTTTTGTTTTTTTTTAGCTAGTGTCTGCCTAGAAGAATGGGAGGTAAATAAACACATTATGCTACTGAGCAATTTTTATCTTTTGTTTATATTAAGTAGGCGCAGCAAGACTATCATTATCGCAAAGAAAATTATTCAATTGCTAACTTTCAAGCATTAGAACAGAAAATAATGTAAGCTTTTAAGACATAGTATTCAAACATATATTTTCAAGGAAAATTGATTGGTCATTTAGGGTTTTTTCAATCATTAACTATGCTCGTCTTTTTTTCTGTTTTGATTTTATTTCTTACTCTTGTGTGTAGGAAAAAACCTCTAAGTGTTGTGTGAGGTTTGATCTTATAAAGAAGCCTTAAAATTGTTATTGATCATTTTCAGTGGACTTTTATCCATTTAAATGTAATTTCAGATATGCACTTATCTCATATGTATATTTTATGGACATTGCTGATTACACCTCCTTAGATTTAAAGGTTCTGTGCCTAACTGACTTGTTCTGCTGCTTCCAATGCTCTGGCTTTCTCATCCATTCTAACTGACTACAATAGCTTGCACTGAGGATGCTGTTGTCCATAGCTTCTCTGAGCCTCCATAGCTCCTGATAGAAAGCAGTTATCATTTACTAAAGGTCCCTACCCTAGGCATTATTCAGAGAAGAAGTATTGTGATGCTGGAAATAATCTTGATTGTTTTTGGGGGGGGGGCCTCATTCATACTTATCAACACACTTGAAGGCAAGTCTCTAAAGCCCAAGACTTTTTGTGCAAGTGACTATAATGCTTTTCATTTGTGGCTGGCCTAGTTTTGCCCCAGTCCATCCCTCTCAACTGAGGCTTCCCAGGTGGTTTAGTGGTAAAGAACCCACTTGCCAGTGCAGGAGATGTAAGAGACACAGGTTCAATCCCTGGGTCAGGAAGATCCCCTGGAGAAGGACATGGCAACTCACTCCAGTATTCTTGCCGGAGAAAAATGTACAGAGGAGCTTGGTGAACTACAGTCCATCAGGTTGCATAGAGTTGGACAGGACTGAAGTGACTTAGCATGCATGCATACATCCCTCTCAATATGCTTTCCTCTGCAGTTCAAATTTTAAATCTGTTTCTAGCTTTTTAAATTCAGTGATTGCTTCTGATCAACTCTTTTTGAAGACTGACTTTCTGCACTCCTCAGAGTCATAACACACTGGCTGCCTCAAATAGAAACATATGCTCTAGTTTGGCTCCATGGAACCAACTCATTGCAATAGGCAGGGACAGCCACATCCCTGAAAGAAGGGAGGATGGAAGCTATAAAACAAGAGAAATTATTTGGGAGCCAGCACTAGTTGGCACAGTTGAAATATCTACCTACCTAGTCCCTGATGAAATACAGCATATATTATTCCAGATTGAAGTCATTCTTTGGGGGGCTTAGTAAAAAGAACTCTAACATTATAAGGGAAGAAATTTATTTTTCTAATCTCAGTGGTAGCTGCACTATTTAATAAGTACAACAGTTTATTCACGAGACACTGTAGAAGGTTTTGATTCATATAGTCATGGTCTAAATATGTGCTGAATATGGGGCTTTAGTTATATTCTTCCACTACCTCAGGTCTAAGCTCACCCCAGTCACTTTACGATTTAGACTGGAATAAGTCTCAGAAATTGAGACCTGCATGCAGAAGAATTTTAGGGCTGCTGTCAGGAGATATATATGCAAGATTGGGCAAAGAGAAAAGCTGATCCATATTGAAGTAACTAATGAAGTTATTCATTAGCCAATTAGACAATCTATGGCAAGCTCTGGGGCTGGGATGACCCTCAGTGTTATCCCAAATTGAGGCAACGAGCAAGTACTTTTATCTTCAATTACTATAGTAATTTACTTCTCTGGATAGACCACTTTAGTATCCACTACAGTACTTTGTTACCTAAAGAAACAGTACGGAGATAACTGTAATAGCAATCAGTTCAGTTCAGTCACTCAGTCACGCCCAACTCTTCGCAACCCCATAAATTGCAGCACGCCGGGTCTCCCTGTCCATCACCATCTCCCAGAGTTCACTCAGTCTCACATCCATCGAGTCCGTGATGCCATCCAGCCATCTCATCCTCCGTCGTCACTTCTCTTCTTGCCCCCAATCCTTCCAAGCATCAGAGTCTTTTCCAATGAGTCAACTCTTCGCAAGAGGTGGCCAAAGTTCTGGAGTTTCAGCTTCAGCATCATTCCTTCCAAAGAACACCCAGGGCTGATCTCCTTCAGAATGAACTGGTTGGATCTCCTTACAATCCAAGGGACTCTCAAGAGTCTTCTCCAACACCACAATTCAAAAGCATCAATTCTTCAGCGCTCAGCCTTTTTCACAGTCCAACTTCATATCCNAGTGCAAGTTCAATGTTCTTCTCATTGGATGTAAATCTGTCTAAAAAAATCCATGGCTTCTCATATCTTAAAACCCTTTCCATCGAGGATGAGTGTCTTAGAAGTCACATCTGTGCCCTGACTTTGTTAATACTATGTCTAACCCTTACCAGCTTGCAGCTCCTCACATAGCCCTGCTTGCTCACCTAAGAGAGAAAACAGCAGATTTCTGGATTTGTGTGAACTCCCTATGAAGATAATAGGATTTACATGTGTATACCGAAGGAAAAAACAGGTTTTGTTTTACTACTACATTAACTGTTCTCTCATTTTCCCTGAAATAAAATTCTATGATTATTTCCCTCCAGTTCTGTGGGTTTGCACTATTGGCCTAATTCAACTATCTTTGCTTTGGGGCTGATGTCCCCTATGATGCTCAAATGCAAAATCAATGGTTGATGACAGATACTTTGTGTTCATTTAATATATGAATTATATTCCTCTTTGCCTTTTTAACATGAGCTGTTTGCCATCCAGGGCATCTTCATTTCCAGTTTCACCCACCGATATTCTCATTTCTTCCTTCATTGGTCTCTTGCCTTCCTGACAGTAGAAACACTTTGTGAAGTTGTATGTAGCATTGCTTTGTATTTTTAATGACTTCCTTTGCCTGTGAGTTAGGATTTTGATTATTTTTCTGAATATATCTCTGAAACGTTTGTAAAATCAAAGAAAGTTTGACTCATTTCCTTTTAATCTCATGCTTCTCCTTTATTTCTCTTCTATAGCAGTTTTTACTATACAAATTGAAGGAGTCCTTGGGCCTAGAAAAGAAAACAACAGTCTCAAAGATCCTTGAATCATTTAACTTCAGGGAAGACAAAAACAGACTTTAAGTTCTGCCCTGATGCTCCGGGATGGTTGCATCTACCTGGGACTTATCACCCCCTGCCCAGAAACCTTTCATCCCCTACATCTGCCCTGGACTTATCACTCCTGCCTAGGGGACTTATCACCCCTTGCCCAAAACCTCCCACCCCCTGTTCAACTACAAATGCCATGTCAACTAAAGAATACCTAAAATTTAGCACCTGACTAAGGGTTCCCTTATTGCTTTCACAAACCTCCCTTTAAATATGAAGCCTCCTTGATCCCACTTGTGCTTAGCCTGATTATTAGGCTGACTGTCTCCCCTCCTTGCCTGAATAAAGGTAACCTACATTCGTTGAGGTCGTCTCTCCTTCTTTTCTGCCTCTGCCCGAACTATACCTTACACACATTAGAAAATTTAAATGCAATTATAATTCTTTAATTATTCTTTTTGTCATAGTAACCTACTCAGTTTAAAATTTTGGTCCTAAGGCAGGGCAGGAAAAAAATATATGCTTGACTTTTTAAAAACATGATGAATTCACAAGTTATACTTAAGTTGCCTCATGCAGGAAGAATACTGCTGAGTGTCAGGAGACCTGATCTCACATCATGGATTTGCTGCTAACAAGTTTGTGTCTTTGGGCAAATAACTACACTCTCTGAATCAGTCTCTGTTTTGGAGTGAATTGGATTTTTGGCTCCTTTCAGTTTTGTAATTCTATATGAGAAAAAGCCTCTTTGCTTTTCTAATGTGTCAACTGAGGATAAGACAGGGGAGAAAAAAAGGGAAGGATTTTCTTGGATACAACACTAAATTGCCAGTCATATGAANTTTCAGTTTTGTAATTCTATATGAGAAAAAGCCTCTTTGCTTTTCTAATGTGTCAACTGAGGATAAGACAGGGGAGAAAAAAAGGGAAGGATTTTCTTGGATACAACACTAAATTGCCAGTCATATGAATGCTTTTATCAAGATTGCACCTCCCAAAGGTTGTGTTTGGGATAAAAAGACAAAATAAGCCTCCTTGAGATCTAGTTCTTTTCTCTTTCACTTCATCCTCGATGTTTCCGACATGAATAGAAAACCATTATATCAGTAGAGAAGGTCAGGCCAGAGTTGGAGGTTGGGGAGGAGAGAGGAGATTAGCAAAAGTCCTTTGTGGGAAGTGGGGAATAAGGGGTAACTAAATAATGGTGTGTTTCTTCCATTAAAATGGCCTTTATAACCTTGGCCAGAAATAGCATTTGAGACTAGAAGAGAATTAATGTTCAGTAATTTTTGAATCCTTATTTAAATGTGACTTTCAAATATCTTTCCTAAGAGGAGTACTTAAAAAGATCCATCAAAAGCAATCGTGCTAATAATCTGCCCTGGGACCTGGGCAGTAGGTTAAGAGACTCACCTCTCATTAATTAGGTGAAGGATTCACAGTGTTAAGCGTGCACCTGAGCCTGGTATTCATTTTCAGGAGAGCAATCTATCTGGGACTGAAATGATATTGGAATTATCAAGCATCCAGCCAAAAGGAGAAGGGAACAGAAAATTTTAAAAAATCTGAAATCCATAAATTTGAAAATAGTGACATTGTTTTCTGTTTAAATTGTATAAAGGGGTATTTACAGTGGAATCATTTTGGCATTCACTTGAAAGCAAAGAGTGTCTCTGTGTGCATGTGTCTTGGAAATGGAAATCCTAGTGGGTATTAGCAATCAATTTCTAAGTGCACACCTAGTCTTAGCAGCAGCTCTGAATTTCTAAGTCCCATGTTACCATTTCACCTTTTGTCTGAGGGTCCATGAGACACCAATAAAACCTCCCATAATCACCTTGCCTGGGTGGTCCTCCAAGCACTCCAGGGAGGTGCTGGTGGGTATTTAAGCCTATGGCATTTGTTAATTTATTCAGTCCCTTGGTGTGTGGATTTGAAAGGGTAGAATGCGAGATGTAAGAAGAAGAACAGCTGGAAACAGAAAAACTCCTATTTTCTGGCCCTGAAGAAGTCAGGCCATATCTTTGCAGGATCAAAATTATTTATCAGTGACATAATCATCTTTAGCAGTGAACACGGAAAGAATGATTTATGCACTGTACCAAACCTAGGAACTGTTTTGCTTGTTTGTTTTTGGCTACCTCATCACTGACAGATGTATGGAAGAATAAATTCTGATTTTGCAGAAACTACGATTCATTCACTTGGAAAAATATATAGGATTAAGTTAATGGATAAGTTCAACAATATTATTTTGAAAGATATTTGTCAATAAATCACCTATAAAACTTTGGTCATTAAAGGAAACTGTGTAGCAAAGGATGAATGCTAAGAGTTGGGCTGCTTTGTTCAGAGACTTCACTGTCCTTTCCCAGATCCTGCAGTTACTGTACCATCCCTAGTTATGTTAGACTCTTGAGGCACACAAATGGACTTTATTCAAGCAGGAAGGAGTGAAGGAATCCATTAAGGTCAATTGGGTACTTTTAATTTTCCTTATGTTCTCTGGAGAGTTCAGATCAGTATAAAAGTAGGGGATGAGAGAAACAAATATGACACCAGTAACCACAACAAATAACCTCAATTATCTAACATGGCAGTGTGGCCATGATGATGAAGGTGTGCCCGAGTAAAAAGTCAAAGGGTCT
Source organism: Raphicerus campestris (assembly GCA_006410735.1). Lineage (NCBI taxonomy): Eukaryota > Metazoa > Chordata > Mammalia > Artiodactyla > Bovidae > Raphicerus > Raphicerus campestris. Next base: position 250,694 of record SJYW01012779.1, read on the forward strand.
GCAGAAGTGGTTTCCTATGTCAATTTAAACTGGCTGGGTTCATGCAAAATCAATTCACACTTCTTTTAAAGAACCAACCTTTGTGGTGGTCTACGATCTTAATTAGCAGTCACAAGGCTCCTTCCACTCTTCATATGTCTAAAACATAATTGCACAAATGTTAAGAATGGTTAAGTTATTAAGACTGCTGGGGAACACGTCATTTATTTTCTAGTCCTATAGCCAGTTTTTCGCCTATTAACATTTCTAGATTAAGGCAGAAATGGAGTTGGGAGTATACAGGAGGTTCAAAACTTTGCTCATAGACCAAAAACCTTACCCTTGACCTTGCAAAACACTGAAAATCTCTTATATGTCCAGCCAACACTAGAGACTGGGAATCCAAAAAGAGCATATGTCCATGAAATGTCCATAAAATTCTTATGTCCGTAGAATGTTTCCACACACACTGCTGCTACTGCTAAGTCACTTCAGCCATGTCCAACTCTGTGCGATCCCGTAGATGGCAGTCTACCAGGCTCCTCCGTCCCTAGGATCCTCCAGGCAAGAACACTGGAGTGAGTTGCCATTTCCTTCTCCAATGCATGAAAGTAAAAAGTGAAAGTGAAGTTGCTCAGTCATGTCTGACTCTTCGTGACCCCATGGACTGTAGCCTACCAGGCTCCTCTGTCTATGAGATTTTCCAGGCAAGAGTACTAGAGTGGGGTGCCACTGCCTTCTCTGAAACTACATATTCTGTTCAGTTCAGTTGCTCAGTTATGTCCGACTTTTTGTAACCCCATGAATCACAGCATGCCAGGCCTCCCTGCCCATCACCAACTCCCAGAGTTCACTCAGACTCATGTCCATCGAGTTGGTGATGCCATCTAGCCATCTCATCCTCTGTCGTCCCCTTCTCCTCCTGTCCTCAATCCCTCCCAGAATCAGACTCTTTTCCAATGAGTCAGCTCTTCGTATGAGGTGGCCAAAGTACTGGAGTTTCAGCTTTAGCATCATTCCTTTCAAAGAAATCCCAAGGCTGATCTCCTTCAGAACGAACTGGTTGGATCTCCTTGCAGTCCAAGGGACTCTCAAGAGTTTTCTCCAACACCACGCTTCAAAAGCATCAGTTCTTTGGTGCTCAGCCTCCTTCACAGTCCAACTCTCACATCCATACATGACCACTGGAAAAACCATAGCCTTGACTAGACAGACCTTAGTCGGCAAAGTGATGTCTCTGCTTTTGGATATGCTATCTAGGTTGGTCATAGCTTTTCTTCCAAGAAGTAAGCATCTTTTAATTTCTTGGCTGCAGTCACCATCTGCAGTGATTTTGGAGCCCTAAAAATTAAAGTCTGACACTATTTCCATTGTTTCCCCATCTATTTCCCATGGAGTGATGGGACCAGATACCATGATCTTCATTTTCTGAATGTTGAGCTTTAAGCCAACTTTTTCACTCTCCACTTTCACTTTCATCAAGAG
>SJYW01012779.1:259894-303394 GCA_006410735.1 Raphicerus campestris
GGCAAAGTGATGTCTCTGCTTTTGGATATGCTATCTAGGTTGGTCATAGCTTTTCTTCCAAGAAGTAAGCATCTTTTAATTTCTTGGCTGCAGTCACCATCTGCAGTGATTTTGGAGCCCTAAAAATTAAAGTCTGACACTATTTCCATTGTTTCCCCATCTATTTCCCATGGAGTGATGGGACCAGATACCATGATCTTCGTTTTCTGAATGTTGAGCTTTAAGCCAACTTTTTCACTCTCCACTTTCACTTTCATCAAGAGGCTTTTTAATTCCTCTTCACTTTCTGCCATAAAGGTGGTGTCATCTCTTTCTCTCTCTCTCTCACACACACACACACACACACACACACACACACACACACACCACATTGTTGAATTTTCCCTCAGCTTGAATTTTTTCGAAACAAATTCTGATAAACAGTGAAGTTGAAAGGAATCCCCTTACCCTTATTTATTCTGAAAAAAAAAAAAAACATTTACCGCAAAGAACCAGCAAATGATTCAGATATAAACTTAGATAATCTTCTGGGATGCCTCCTTTGTTTACCTTTGATAAAGCCAGGCTGAAGCTCAGGGCAACTAATTGTTTGCTAGGTCAAGACAGTTAGCTGAACTACTTGTTTCTCCCCTAATTAAAAGGAACAAAGTTTTGCTAACCAAATTTGAGGTAAGATTGTCTTCTTCCCCTGAATCCCTGAGCTCTGTCCTACCCTAAGCCAGGTGGCATTAGTGTAAAGAACTCACCTGCCAATGCAGGAGATGTAAGAGACATGGGTTTGATCCTTGGGTCAGGAAGATCCCCTGGAGAAGGGCATGGCAACCTACTTCAGTATCCTTGCCTAGAGAATCACATGAACAGAAGAGCCTGGCAGGCTTCGGTTCATAGTGATACACAGAGTCAGACACAAATGAAGCAACTTAGCATGAACACATGTACAAGCCTGATCCATCACAGAATCCTTAAGAGTCTCTCCAGAAAATAGAAAAGTAGACTGGCCTCAGTGTGAAACTTCCTCTGATATTCTGTCTGATCCTACCACCTGTCATACCACTTCCTCACATCCTGCCCTAAACCTTGTTAACTCCTCTCTATAACAGAAAAATCCTTCCTGCCTAACTCTTGAGACTCTTGAAACAGATCTTATGACCACAAATTCTTCCTGTTGCCATAGTCCTCCTCTTCCTATTCCTCTTATAATTATTCTTTTGAATAAAGTCTCTCCTTACTAAATCCAGAAAAGTTCTTTATGTGCTAAAGGCACACAAGTTTGTTTAAAAATAATTTTTGTATATTATTATCTGTGGCATCTGAGGGACATTTTTTCTATGTTTCAAGTGTAATTTAAATACTTATTTTATATATCAGCTAACTCTATGTCAGTGTTGATAAAACACAGGGCTGAGGAGTAAATCTCTCTGGAGTTTATGTTTCCTATATTAGGAACTGCTTCTGCAAAAAACTGGGCCTAGAGGAGCAGGTATCATTAAATATCTTTTTCAAAGACTCCTCAAAGCTTTGGAAAACCACACAAAAAACTAGCTAGAAGTGGATTGACAGCTTGAGACATTTCTAAATCTTTTGAACATTTAGAATTTACCCAGGATTGGGATAGAATCCATGATTATANATGGAGCCAAAGCAAAAACAATACCCAGCTGTGGGAAGGTTTAGGGAGAGTGTTTGCGTAGCGCAATATAATGTTAGTTTCTCTTTTCAGAATACATTTGACTGGTTAACATTCACAGATGCATTGACTTATTCGAACAAAACACATCAGCATTCTAATTCAAATGGAACAGAGATGAACGATTCAGTCTTAGAAAAGACATGTGAGAGACATTTCATAACTGACTGTGAATACTGATTCCCCCTTTTTTATTTCTCTCTCTTTCAGTTCTGATAAACATAATCCACTAGACTGTCACTATTAACCTTGCTTATTACCTATTTAGTGAGCTGAGTCCTTGAAGACCTGTGGGGAAAGCTCTTTGACTTGAAAGACTGTGTTGCTAAGGTCAAAGGTGTTAATATGGATTATGACCCCTCAAGTAGAAAAGCACTTAAAAAAAACACAACCAATAAATGATTCAATTAGTGTAATTTCCCATCTGCCCTTTTTAAGAAAAAAGTCTCCTCTTTCATAGCAGTAGCCCAAGACCATATTCTTTGTCCACACTGCACAGAGTGGAGTTGTTTCTCCAAGTTCATAGCATTTGTAGGGCAGATCTAAGGGTGAAAGTGAAAGTGAAGTCACTCTGTCGTGTCCGACTCTTTGCGATCCCGTGGACTGTAGCCTACCACGCTTCTCTGTCCATGGGATTCTCTAGGCAAGAATACTGGAGTGGGTTACCATTTCCTTCTCCAGGGGATCTTCCTGACCCAGGGATCAAACCTGGGTCTCCCACATCAGAGGCAGACGCTTTAACCTCTGAGCCACCAGATCTAAGGGTACAAGGAAGAAAAAAGGGCTGCTTATCATCTGAGATCAGAACTTATTAAAAATGACTTGAGCTATTTACCATCAAATCCTATACCACTAGATTATAAATTGTTAAAAACAACATCAACAACAACAAAATTAGCTTGGCGTATCAGTGATTTGACTGCTTTCATGATAAGAACTGAGTTTACTAACAAATTGTAGACTCCCAGCCCTTCACATTACACAGTAATTTCCAGGCAGTTTAAAACCACTTCTGGCCTGCCCTCTTTCCTTGAGTCTACTGCTGAGTCTAAAAGCCTTCTCGATTCCCCTGTGTTTATTACAGATTCTTTTTCCATTTGAAGAATCAATACTAAATGCAAGCATAGAAAGACAACATTTTATACTTGACATTTGGAACAATGAGAGGTCCTCATTTATCAGTATTTTTTCAGGCACTAGAACATTATAAGATAAACTAAATTTGTAGATTAAATATTTTTTCAGTTACATAGATTATGGCTCATCAACTTCCTAACCAGATATATATATTTAGACACAGAAAGCCTTGATAAATTGTGTAAAAACTATCTGAAATGAACGAACATTGCTACCACTGTAAAACTGAGGACAATATTTTGTCCGCTTACTTCAATTTTATTAAAGAAATCTGGAAGCAAGAGATGCTTGAGGAATAAGACTATGGGGTAACATCTTTAAAATTTCTTGTTAAACAGCAAGGATCATGATTTACTGTGTGTGTGTGTGTGTGTGTTTTTTTTTTTTTATTAAGTGTGATATTTGGGGCACACTTTGGGGAACTCACTAGNGGAAGCAAGAGATGCTTGAGGAATAAGACTATGGGGCAACATCTTTAAAATTTCTTGTTAAACAGCAAGGATCATGATTTACTGTGTGTGTGTGTGTGTTTTAAGTGTGATATTTGGGGCACACTTTGGGGAACTCACTAGTTCATACTGTGAGACACTGATAAGCTTATTTTTATATTCTCAATTTTAACAATATTCATCTATGATTTCCATAACCTGTCACTCAGCAATACACTGGGAATGCAAATTGTCTCATTAAAATACTCCTTTCAAAATGTTTTCCCTGAATAGACATCAGAAGAGGTTTCCAGCTAAATTGAATACAGAATAAAGGGACAAAGTAACAAAACATTGAACTTGGAAATGTCTTATTAGAGTTTTAATTTTAGATTTAGTGTATTCATCAGATGTCAATCAAATCTTCTGTATGTTTCCAAATCATGTCTGCTTACAAAGTTTATCCCAATTGAGTAATTATCTTTTAAAAATAATCATTTAGCTCCTGTTCTTACATCTATGTGAAGAGAAAATTGAAGACTGAGAAGAATCTGAAACTGTATGTTTTATCTCTCTGTATACTTGATACACATACCTCTGACAAAATGTTCTAATAATAGTTACAGAAGTAGGAATGGGGGAAGGAAACCTGCATTTCATAAACTCACACAATGCACTGGGCAACAAATGAAGTCTTTACAATATTCTAGCTTCTTAAACCTTCTTACAACAACCCTGTGAATGATGTTGTTCATTTTGCACATGTGGGTGCTAAGGCTCAGATTTATTGAGTGACATGTTCTTGCTCCTATGCTCAGTTGGAGGTGGGCAGATAAAGCCAGAACTTTGCTACTAAATCCTTCCTTTCATCCAAAAATGCACTTTTGAGAAACAGTTTTTGATGTGTCCATTATTGGATCACCAACCAGGAAGATAAAACATCATTTGTTTGGAAAGTACACCTTTATTTTTATTTTAAGTTATCTCATGACTATAACTTAGAAAAAAATAATGCCCACCTATTCGGTGCCTTGGTATTGCATGAAGGAATCACTATGATTGGGATTTCCCTTGTGGCTCAGCTGGTAAAGAACCTGCCCACAATGTGGGAGACCTGGGTTCAATCAATTTGATCAATTTGATCACTTTGATCAATTCTCTCAGTCAAATCACTCTATCTACCTCCTTTACAGTTGACATCTAGAAAGGCTCTCTAGATGACTTGGACAACATTTCTGAAGGGTTTAGCTTTTTTGGTCTGTTTCCCAAATTGTCCCATGGGCTTAAAAAAATGTTTTCTCATTAAAAAAAAAATGAGATGACATCTTCGCGATTCTTCTGTGAGTACCAATTATTGCCCATTTTACCTAAGCAATCAGTTCTGGAACTGCTGATGTACACTTAATTAAACAAATATCTATTCCTAAAATCCCAGTCAACTGATTTTCTCTCCCATGCAACATGAACAATTTCTCTCAATGTAAACTGTGTTTGATTACTAAATAAGGGGGAAACCATTTTACTTGAAGCATATACCAGTCATTGAAAAATCTAAGTGTGGAGGGAAGTTAATACTACTACTTCTACTGTTACTATTTTCTTGTCCATCATCACTACTACACTACCAGTCTGCGCACTTAGAATCCAACAGACATGGTTCAAAGGACTCTATCTGTTTTATCTTATTGTATCATCACAATATTTCTACCGAGAGGGCACAGTTAACCCTTGACCAACATGGGTTTGAACAGCACAGATCTACTTATTCCTGGATTTTTTTTTCAATAAATTTTAATTTTTCAAATCTTTAAATAAGTGTAGGGAAAGTTTGTGTTTGATTAGGAATCACAATATGTGGAATCAAAAGAGCTAGGGTTTAAGTTTTGATTCTATCCAAACTGTTTCAGCTTCCTGCCCTTGGGTGAGTCATTTATTAATTCTGTTGTTTTCGAGGCATAGATGGCATTATGTGGACGTTTAGCTGTGTGTGGGGAGTGGGTTGCCTTAACTCACTTGTTATTCAATGGTCAAAAGTACTGTTAGAACCCCTCTCATTTTATAGATGATAAAATGTATCAAAACCTCACAGGGTTTGGAAAATTTGTCTCAGGTGAAAGAGGTATAATTGCCTGCCTGTATATTAAAAAACCTCTTTCAGGAAAATGAACCAGGGGAGCTTGTTAATGATGATTTCAGCTCTGTGTGGATCTTCTTGTGCTGGAACACCCCTTTTATCCTAAACTCTCTGTGGCANATTCCTGGATATTTTTTTCAATAAATTTTAATTTTTCAAATCTTTAAATAAGTGTAGGGAAAGTTTGTGTTTGATTAGGAATCACAATATGTGGAATCAAAAGAGCTAGGGTTTAAGTTTTGATTCTATCCAAACTGTTTCAGCTTCCTGCCCTTGGGTGAGTCATTTATTAATTCTGTTGTTTTCGAGGCATAGATGGCATTATGTGGACGTTTAGCTGTGTGTGGGGAGTGGGTTGCCTTAACTCACTTGTTATTCAATGGTCAAAAGTACTGTTAGAACCCCTCTCATTTTATAGATGATAAAATGTATCAAAACCTCACAGGGTTTGGAAAATTTGTCTCAGGTGAAAGAGGTATAATTGCCTGCCTGTATATTAAAAAACCTCTTTCAGGAAAATGAACCAGGGGAGCTTGTTAATGATGATTTCAGCTCTGTGTGGATCTTCTTGTGCTGGAACACCCCTTTTATCCTAAACTCTCTGTGGCATATTTAATGCCAGAGGTAATTTTACTGCCAGGCCTCTCTAGATTGTACTAATTTTTACACAAAATCTTAGCAAAATCTACAGTTACATTTCAATTACCCTTGAGGAGTGATCCTTGTGGAAATTATGTGGCAGTTATACTAAAATATTGTTTTATTTAAATAAAAGTATAATATTAACATATTTTTATTATCTTGGAAAGTAGAAAAATGAGAATTTATCTATAATTTTTGTTTCCACCCTATGTTTCAGTTTTAGTTATGTCAAACTGAATCTATAATTTTACATTTGGCTCTTTCACTCATTATTATATCAAAACTCCAGTTCANTTTTTATTTAAATAAAAAAATAATATTAACATATTTTTATTATCTTGGAAAGTAGAAAAATGAGAATATTATCTATAATTTTTGTTTCCACACTATGTTTCAGTTTTAGTTACGTCAAACTGAATCTATAATTTTACATTTGGCTCTTTCACTCATTATTATATCAAAACTCCAGTTCATTACTAAGTTCTGTATATTTTACCACCTAAATATCTTCTGCTGCTGGTCATTTCTCTCCGTATTTTCCACCACCATCCTAATTTAAGCTGCTAGGTTCTTTCCAGAACTTCACCAATACCTCCTAACAGTTCTACATTTTGGCCCATCTCTATTCTGCAGTTAGAATGTCTCTCTCAAAAATGTAAATCTAATCATGGTATCATTCTTAAAATCTTTCCAAAGTTTTTTCCATTGATCTTGGTATAACAGCAAATCTTCTGTAGAGAGCCTTTCACCTGGTCCTCGGTTCAGTCACTCAGTCGTGACCGACTCTTTGCGACCCCATGAACCTTAGCTCGCCACGTCTTCCTACACATCACCAACCCCTGGAGTCTACCCAAACCCATGTCCGTTGAGTTGGTGATGCCATCCAACCATCTCATCCTCTGTTGTCCCCTTTTCCTCCTGCCTTCAATCTTTCCCAGCATCAGGGTTTTTTCAAATGAGTCAGCTCTTTGCATCAGGTGGCCAAAGTATTGGAGTTTCAGCTTCAACATCAGTCCTACCAATGATCACCCAGGACTGATCTCCTTTAGAATGGACTGGTTGGATCTCCATGCAGTCCAAGGGACTCTCAAGAGTCTACTTCAACATCACAGTTCAAAAACATCAATTCTTTGGTGCTCACATCCATATATGACTACTGGCAGAACCATAGCCTTGTCCAGATGGACCTTTGTTCAAGCCTCATCTTAACCAGATTCTCCCCCTTATTGTCAATTTCAATGCATTGCTTGTATTAGTCTGTATTAGGTGGCTTTAACAAAACAATAGATTGGAGGCCAGAAGTCCAAAATTATAGATTCAGTAAGACCTTGATCTTCTGAATTCTTGAAGNTATTGTCAATTTCAATCGCATTGCTTGTATTAGTCTGTATTAGGTGGCTTTAACAAAACAATAGATTGGAGGCCAGAAGTCCAAAATTATAGATTCAGTAAGACCTTGATCTTCTGAATTCTTGAAGAGAGAAACGTTCCTTTCCTCTTCCAGCTGATGGTGGCATCTGACATTTCTTGAATTGTGACAGCATAACTCTGATCTCTGCCTCTGTTTCTACAAGTTCTTCTCTGTATAGCTCTGTGTCCTCTCCTTTTCCTATAAGGACATTAGTCATTGGATTTAGATTCCATCCCCAATCCTAGACAATGGATTTGATCTGATGATCTTATTTGCAAAGACCCTACTTCCAAATAAGACTCTATTCTGTGTTTCCAAAGAATAGCAAGGAGAGATAAGAAAGCCTTCCTCAGTGATCAATGCAAAGAAACAGAGGAAAACTACAGAATGGGAATGATGCTAGAGCTGAAACTCTAGTACTTTGGCCACCTTATGCGAAGAATTGACTCATTGGAAAAGACTCTGATGCTGAAAAGGATTGGGGGCAGGAGGAGAATGGGATGACAGAGGATGAGATGGCTGGATGGCATCACTGACTTGATGGACATGAGTTTGAGTAAACTCCGGGAATTGGTGATGGAAGGGAGGCCTGGAGTGCTGCAATTCATGGGGTTGCAAAGAGTCAGATACGACTGAGCGACTGAAGTGAACTGAACTGATACAATGGGAAGGACTAGAGATCTCTTTAAGAAAATTAGCGATACCAAGAGGATATTTTATACAAAGATGGGCACAATAGAGGACAGAATAGGCCCATTAGGTATGGGCCTAATAGAAGCAGAAGATATTAAAAAGAGGTGGCAAATATTCACAGAACAGCTATACAAAAAAGATCTTCATGACCCAGATAACTGAGATGGTGTGATCACTCACTTAGAGCCAGACATCCTAGAATGTGAAGTCAAGTGGGCCTTAAGAAGCATCACAAGGAATGAAGCTAGTGCAGGTGATGGAATTCCAGTTGAGCTATTTCAAATCCTAAAATCTGATTTTGTGAAAGTGTTGCACTCAATATGCCAGCAAATTTGGAAAACTCAGTAGTGGCCACAGGACTGGAAAAGGTCAGTTTTCATCCCAATCCCAAAGAAAGCCAATGCCAAAGAATGTTCAAGCTATTGCACAATTACTCTCATCTCACACGCTACTAAAGTAATACTCAAAATTCTCCAAGCCAGGCGTTAACAGTACATGGACTGTGAACTTCCAGATGTTCAAGCTGGTTTTAGAAAAGGCAGAGGAACCAGAGATCAAATTGCCAACATCTGTTGGATCATCAAAAAAGCATGAGAATTCCAGAAAGACATCTGTCTGCTTTATTGACTGTGCCAAAGCCTTTGTCTGTGTGGATCACAACAAACTATGAAAAATTCTTTAAGAGATGGGAACACCAGACCAACTTACCTGCCTCCTGAAATCTGTATAGAGGTCAGGAAGCATCAGTTATAACCTGACATGGAACAACAGATTGGTTCCAAATTGGGGAAAGGAGTACGACAAGGCTGTATAGACCTTCTTCTTGAGAAATCTGTATGCAGGTCAGGATGCAAAAGTTACAACTGGACATGGAACAACAGACTGGTTCCAAACAGGGAAAGGAGTACATCAAGGCTGTATATTACCACCCTGCTTATTTAACTTCTGTGCAGAGTACATCATGAGAAATNTGTTCCCTAACCTGACTCTGGACACTTAACCTTTTCCTGCTGCTTGGGGATCATTATAATTTATCTTGTTCCCAAGGGAACCAGTAGGTTACAAGCAGTCCTACTCCATTCTGGAAGAATCATTCTCAATGGAAATTCTTAGTATCCACTTGCTGCCTGCTGGCTTTACTTTAACGCTAGAACATCCTTATCACCTGAACCAAAGTTGAACAAGACGGTTGCCCCATGTGTGGCCTCGGTATGAACATGAAAACACGCTTTAGTATGGTGCTGTGAGAAAACACTGGATTCCGAGCACAAGGTTCTGGATGGAAGTCTCACTTTTGCCTCCACTATGGGCCCTTGAGTGGGTGATTCACCTCTGGGGGCCTACTTCCTGCCATAACACAGGGGTGGCCTCTGCCCCCATTTGGGAGGTTGTACAGATGAAATGAGAGACAGGTCTTCCTTTCTGTTTGCCCTTCCATCTACTTCCAAATATGTGTGATGGTCTGCAATGAAGGAAACATATGCAGTAAACCTTACTATAAAAAGAAAAGATCCAACTCTGTGGAGGAAGGATGAGACGGAAAGAAGCATATCCATACTCTCAGCTGACCGAGTAACAGGGAAGTGTTTAGAAGTTCTGATGAGAGAGGGGAAGAGCAGTGGGTACATCCGGTGTTTGGTATTGCTGCGCAAGGGAAACCAGGTGATTGGCCACCCCCAGCTAAAGATGGCATTTTGATTTGTCTTTTGAAAACCAACAAGACACATGTAACAAGTGAAAAAGGGAGGTCGACTCCCACTCTCAAGTATCTATCCTAATGAAACAACCCCAGAAATAAAAAGCTACAGAAGAATTGCTCAACTGCTTTCAAAAACCCAATGATAGCAGACTATTAAAATATTTTTATCTATATTCACTCAGTGAAATATTATCTGCTCATTAAAATCGAGAAGAAAATATGGGAAAATAATCGTGACACTGTTAAGTGAAAGCAAATGCAAATGGATACAATGATTAGAGCGCCACAGGATTTTTTTCACAGAGATAGATGGTAGAGAGGAGTATTCTAACAACCGAACCTAATCCTGTTAGGCTGATGAGATTGTGTGTATGAGATTGTGTGTTGTTTTTGGTTTTGTTTTTGTTTTTTCATGAAAAGAAATCTCAAAATATTTTTACAAATGTTTATGTGAAGACAGCTAATATCAAAGAAGTCATAGGTTATGCCTCTGAGCTCTCTGCAGGCCACCTTTAACTGTGTAAAAGGCAGGCAGGGGTGATTTCAATCCTCTTAAAAGTGCCTATTATCACTGGGGGATGGGAGTAGTGGTTAAGAAACTAAACAAAACCCACTAAGGACACATGTGGCCTTGGCAACCTTTGGTTACTACCCCAAGGGCCACTAGTTTTAAATCCAAGGAGTCTGTGCATCAGAGTTGAGAGCTCACTCCTCTGGGAGCCTTGGTTCAGTGCGGCCTCACATGGCCAAAGTCACTTCCCAGATCCTGCCTCACTTCCTAGTCTGCAAAGCAAGAGGATTGAGAGCAACAAATTCTGAAGTCCTTCTTTTTTAAGGGTTCAGTGACTTTATGATCCTCTGGATCTCTACCAGAATAAATTCATTTTTATAAGTGAAGCCCTTTATAATAAAATATCTCTACAGTAATAAGAATTCTGCTTCTCAAAAGGCAACCACAGAGAAACAAGAATGTGAATGTGGAGTTAGATGAAGGTTTGAATCCAATTTGCCACTTCCCAGATGTTTATACTATTTTAGGAAATCAATCAATCTTGCTGTAAAAGAGAATTAAATGTGATAATTTATGAAATTCCACATGGATGGTGAGTGGCCAAAAACACTTAACTACATTGAAGCCAAATGGCAAATAAATAACAAAATATATGTCATATACAATAATCTTTCTATTCTTGGAAGANTAAAAGAGAATTAAATGTGATAATTTATGAAATTCCACATGGATGGTGAGTGGCCAAAAACACTTAACTACATTGAAGCCAAATGGCAAATAAATAACAAAATATATGTCATATACAATAATCTTTCTATTCTTGGAAGATGTCAATATATTCTGTATATATAGACTGTAATTTCCAAGACTCGTTAAAAGCCAGATTTTTCAGGTTTGCTTGGTACACGTGTCTTGTTGGTTTTCAAAAGGTGATGTGATCTTATTGCCCATTGTCCTCAGGAAGACACATGTGTTCTGACTTCTGTTTGGAAAGTGTGGCCACTCACAGTGCATCTCCTGGTTTGACTGAGACCCACGTTCAACCCAGAACAAGACAACTCTCTGATTTTAAAGAATGTTCATGGTCTCCTCACCCCGACCCTAACCAACCCTAACCTAACCACTGAGGCACCACACTCAGTGCAGCGCCGAGTTCTGCACTTGTAAGGTCCCATGGCCAAGGACACAGACTGGACAGTAGATTTCTGAGACCCCAGTATTTAACCATATGACCCTAGGGAAGTCATTTGCCCAGTCTGGGCTGCAGTTGTCTGGTGAGGGGGTTGGTCTGGAACGTAATTAAGGCTTCAGCTTTCAAATGCAGTGTGTCTCTGTGAGCAGTTGGCACTCAGCAAATTCTCTTAGTAAATGCTTTGGTTCTAACTTCATTCCTACATGAAGTCATTTGGATCCAGGGCCTCTTGCTTTTACCCTCAATGATGCAGTTGGGCTGGTGCTGTTGTGTAGATNTTCTGAGACCCCAGTATTTAACCATATGACCCTAGGGAAGTCATTTGCCCAGTCTGGGCTGCAGTTGTCTGGTGAGGGGGCTGGTCTGGAATGTAATTAAGGCTTCAGCTTTCAAATGCAGTGTGTCTCTGTGAGCAGTTGGCACTCAGCAAATTCTCAGTAAATGCTTTGATTCTAACTTCATTCCTACACGAAGTCATTTGGATCCAGGGCCTCTTGCTTTTACCCTCAATGATGCAGTTGGGCTGGTGCTGTTGTGTAGGTCTGTTTCCTGTCAACTGAGGGAATGCACAAGATAAACCTGGAGGTCCCTGTGTGTTGTCTGGATTTAACCCAGGGGCAATATTATCATCTGACCCCAAACAGAACAAGCCCCAGAAGATCATCCATTTTCTTAAATCACTGGCTGGATCCATGTTTAATGCATTCTTGTCAACCAAGAGCAAGACACACAGTCTTCCTCATTCTGGATCAGAAAGGGGCAAAAAGACCCATGGAGGAGGAAAGGAGGTGGAGAAAGTTACAAATCTGAAAGGCATTTTTAAAAAATTTGAGAATGGGCTTCTTTGTTAAGACTAGGACACTCTGAGATGATGGACTGAGCGGTTCTATTCCACTGAACACAGACTATGGCAGGTTATAAAAGCAGCCAGCTAAGGATTCATTCGTGGTGAATCTGAACCTCTTCTTTTTTCAGATGTTCAGAGAAGAGGCTTCTGTCTGGTCTCGATATCGGGATATCAATGGGAAATGTCCCTTCTAGTAAAGGTAGGCATAGAGGTACCACTAAGATACAAAACTTACTAGTGCCTGTATCCAGAGTCTGGTCATCCCCCGCCACCCACCGTACCCCTCCCTGTGGGTTCCCTCCCTCTCCTCTGAGTCACCTTTGCCCTTCAGCCAGCTGCTGACTTGTCCCTGTATTTTCCCAGGATAGGCTTCACCACTGTCCCTCCAACCAGTCCCTAAATCCTTCCTGAGTATTTGCATCGTAGCTTTGCTTGTACCTGCTCCAGAGACCCTGCCTTTCTCTTGCAAAAGCATCTGCCCTAAGCCCCCTCCCACCCATTAGCAGATTCCCAGGCCAATGACGCCACAGAATGAAAATGACACCACAAAATGAAAAAGGCCAGTGGAGGCTGCAATTCTCCTGCCTGCTTGCTCAGCCTGCCCTGCTCTGGCTTTTGTAGAAAGCTCCCTGGGACCCTCCCTCCTCTCCCTATCCTCCTCGCAGGCCTCTTCTCTCATCTGCTGTCCCTTGTTTCCCAGGCTCTCTCTCCACTGTTTCTCTAATTTGTTTATTGACTTGGGGAATCAAATCACCTTTGTTCAGACAAAGAAACAGCCTGGTGTAATGGAAGATGCATTTATTTGGAAACAGGAAAGCTGTATTTAGATGCAGACTCAGGATGGAGGGCTGGGAGAGTCCTCCAATATCATCTCTTTCAGGCTTGTCACTTCCCAGATGAAGAAACAAAAGGCCCAGAGAGGCTGCAGTTTCCTTGTCGCTGGGCATCTGTGTGTCCTCAGGCTGTCGTTTTACCTATCTCAGTCTCAGTTTCCTCATCTGCCTGGTAACAGAAACAGTATGTTTCAACTTTAAAGGCCATTTTAAAGATGGAAATGGTGCTGATTGACCAGAGCAGTAAATGTGTCATCCTGACTCCATTTGCATGCTTAACAGAGGAGTATGTCTGATTAGGGGACCCACATGGCAAGTCCTTTAAAGTCAGAGAACTGTGTGAGCAGAAGTACTTAAGGTTTCAGGGAATGGATGCAAGCTTATTGCACTCTGAACTGTGGCCTGCTGTGTCACGTAATCACGTGGCTGTACATGGTATTCCAGGAGGTCAGAAACTGAACAGATTAAAAAAAAAAAAACTGGATTGTATTTCATAAGCAGATTTAAAGAAGAGTGTATCTTGCTGACTCCATGGACCTTCTGGGACAATGAAGCAAGAAAGAAGTATAAACTAGAAAGCACCACAGGCCCAAATCACACAAAGATATTAAACACTGATATTAGTAGTACCCAAAAGTTGCTGCTTCTAAGTCACTTCAGTTGTGTCTGACTCTGTGCAACCCCATAGGCGGCAGCCTACAAGGCTCCTCTGTCCCTGGGATTCTCCAGGCAAGAACATTGGAGTGGGTTAACATTTCCTTCTCCAATGTATAAAAGTGAAAAGTGAAAGTGAAGTCACTCAGTCGTGTCCGACTATTAGTGACCCCATGGACTGCAGCCTCCCAGGCTCTTCCATCCATGGGATTTTCCAGGCAAGAGTACTGCAGTGGGGTGCCATTGCCTTCTCCAAGTACCCAAAAGTAGTGTCAACCATAACAACAACAACCAAAATCTGATAATTATGGCAGGTGAAAGATGTGTTAACTAACCATACTGTATTAAACACTTCACAATATATACATGTATTGAATTATATACAATGAATACATACATTGTACACCTTAAATTGAATGTTATATGTCAATTATATCTTGATACACTAGGACCACAGCCTTGTCTAACTCAATGAAACCAAGCCATGCCTGCGGGGCAACCCAAGACAGGCATGTCATGGTGGAGAGGCCTGACAGAATGTGTCCACTGGAGAAGGGAATGGCAAACCACTTAAGAATTCCTTGCCTTGAAAACCCCATGGACAGTATGAAAAGGCAAAATGATAGGATATTGAAAGAGGAACTCCCCAGGTCAGTAGGTGCCCAATATGTTACAGGAGATCAGTGGAGAAATAACTCCAGAAAGAATGAAGGCATGAAGCCAAAGCAAAAACAATACCCAGCTGTGGATGTCACTGCTGAAAGAAGCAAGGTCGGATACTGTAAAGAGCAATATTGCATAGGAAGCTGGAATATCAGGTCCATGAATCAAGGCAAATTGGAAGNTCCAGTTTGTGCTTTAGTTAGCTTTGTTTTTAATTGGTAGATATAAATTTTGGTTACCTTTGTTTGCCAGGTCAATCTATTGTCCTTTAGTTTTGTTGGATTGTTTTGATTTTGCTTGTGGATGTGGATGTGTATATTCCATTATTTTAAGTATTATTTGCCTGATTTTATATTTGCCTTTAGTGTGGGGTTCATCTTTGGTTTCTTGATTTTGGGTCTGTGTTTTAATCTCACTTAATGCCATAACAAACCACTTGTGGAATCTTCAATCCTGACCAGAGATCAATCCCTGAGCCTTTGGAGTGGAAGTACTGACTCCAAGACCCTAGACTACCAGATAACTATTCCTAGGGAGTATAAAATGGTGAGAACTCCCACAAAAGAAACTACTTGAATATAAGACCCAAATCACCCAACCACCAGTAGCACCCTGTGCAGGATGCCTCATCCAAAACAAAACAAAACAAACAAAAAATACAAACCCAATCATCAAAAGACAGGATTACCACATCACTCAGCCTTGCGCTTCAGAGGAAAAACAAAACATGCACACAAAAAAACTTAGCATAAATCTCACCCTATATGAAGCTTACACAAACAATTGAACCAATCTTAGAGGGGCAGAAACCAAAGGAAGAAATAATTCAACCTTGAAGCCTGGGAAAAGGAGACTTCAAACACAATAAGTTAAAAAAAAAATAATGAAAAGGTGGAGAAATACTGCACAAAGAAGGAACAAACTAGAAACACAGAAGTCCAAATAAACAAAGAGGAAATAGTCAAACTATCTGAAAAAAAATTCAGAATAATGACAGTAAAGATGATCAAAAACCTTGAAAACAGAATGGAGAAAATGCAAGAATTAATAAACAAAGACCTAGAAGAATTAAAGAATAAGCATACAGAGACAAACAACACAATTATTGAAATTAAAAATACTCTAGAAAGAATCAATAGCAGAAATTCTGAAGCAGAAGAATGAATCAGTGAACTGGAAGATAAAATGGTGGAAATAACTTCTGAAGAGCAGAACAAAGTAAAAAGAATGAAAAGAACTGAGAATAGTCTCAGAGACCTCTGGGACAATATCAAACACACCAATATTCGAATTGTAGGGGTCCCAGGAGAAGAAGAGAAAAAGAAATGGTATGAGAAAATTTTTGATGAGATTATAGTTGAAAATTTCCCCAATATGGAAAAGGAAATCATCAATCAAGTCTAAGAGGCACAAAGAGTCCCATACAGGATAAACTCAATGAGAAACCTGCTGAGACAAATGCTAGTCAAACTAACAAAGATTAAACATAAAGAATATTAAAAGCAGCAAGGGAAAAGCAACAAGTAATATACAAGGGAAATCTCATACACTTAACAGCTGATCTTTCAACAGAAACTCTGCAGGCCAGAAGGAAATGGAAGAATATATATAAAGTACTGAAAGGGAAAAATCTGCAACCAAGATTACTGTACCCTGCAAGGATCTCATTCAGAATTGAAGGAGAAATAAAAAGCTTTTCAGACAAACAAAAGTTAAGAGAATTTAGTACCAGCAAACCAGCTTTACAACAAATGTTAAAGGAACTTATATATAGTCAAGAAATATCAGAGATGAAAAAAGATCTATAAAATCAAACACCAAACAATTAAGAAAATGACAATAGAAACCAAAGTAAATATCAATAATTACTTCAAATGTAAACAGATTAAATGCTCCAACCAAAAGACACAGACTGGCTGAATGGATACCAAAACAAGACCCATATATATAATGTCTATAAGAAACCCACTTCAGACCTAAAGACAGATACTGAAAGTGAGAGGATGGAAAAATATATTCCATGCAAATTGAAAGCAAAAGAAAACTGGAGTGGCAATCCTCATATCAGACAAAACGAACCTTAAAATAAAGAATATTACAAGAGATAAGGAAATACACTACATAATTATCAAGGTTCAGTCCATGAGGAAGACAACAATTGTAAATATCAATGCACTCAACACAGGAGCACCACAATACATAAGACAAACACCAATAAACATAAAAGGAGAAATTGACAGTAACACAATAATAATAGGAAAGTTTAACACCCCACTTATACCAAGGGACAGATCATCAAAACAGAAAATTAATATGGAAACAGAAACTTTAAATGATACATTAGATGAGATGGATCTCATTGATATCTTCAGGACATTCCATCCAAATGCAGAAGAATACACTTTCTTCTCAAGTGCACATGTAGCATTCTCTGGTATAGACCACTTCTTGGGTCACAAATCAAGCCTCAGTAAATTTAAGAAAACTGAAATAATATCAAGCATCTTTTCCAGCTGCAGCACTATGAGACTAGATATCAAATACAAGAAAAAAAAAATGTAAGAAACACAAATACAAGGAGATTAACCAATGCATTTCTAAATAACCAACAGGTTACTGGAGAAATCAAAAGGGAAATAAAAACATTTCTAGAAACAAATAACAATGAAAAGATGACAACTCAAAACCTATGGGATGCAACAAAAGCAATTCAAGAGGGAAGCTTATAGCAATACAGTCCTACCTCAAGAGACAAGAAAAACAACAGACAACCTAATGTTACAGCTAAAACAACTGGAAAAAAGAGCAGAACAACAAAAATCCCCAAAGTTAGAAGGAAAGAAATTATGAAGACCAGAACAGAAATAAGTGAAAAAGAAATGAAAGACACAGTAGTAAAGATTTATAAAACTAAAAGCTGGTTCTTTGAGAAGATAAATAAAATTTACAAGCCTTTGGCCAGATTCATCAAGTAAAAAAGAGAGAAGAATCAAATCAACAAAATTAGGAATAAAAAAGGAGAGGTTACAATAGACACTGCAGAAATACAAAGGACCGTAAGAGACTATTATGAACAATTATGTGGCAATAAAATGGATAACCTGGGAGAAATGGACAGATTCTTAGAAAAGTTCAATCTTCAAAGACTGAACCAGGAAGAAATAGAAATTATGAAAAACCCAATTACAAGCATTGATATTGAAGCTGTGATAAAAAAAAAAATCTCCCAAAAAACAAAAGCCCAGGACCAGATGGCTTCACAGGAGAATTCTATTAAACATTCATAGAAGACCTAATGCCTATCCTTCTAAAACTCTTTCCAAAAATTGCAGAGGAAAGAACACTTCCAAATTCATTCTGCAAGGCCATCACTCTGATACCAAAACCAGACAAAGACAATGCAAAAAAGAAAACTACAGACCAATATCACTAATGAACATAGATGCAAAAATCCTCAACAAAATTTTAGCAAACAGAATTCAATAGCACATTAAAAAGCTCATACACCATGATCAAGCTGGGTTTCTTCCAGGGATGCAAGGATTCTTCAATATACTCAATCAATGTGATACACCATATCAACAAATTGAAAGAAAAAACCATATGATAATCTCAACAGATGCAGAAAAAGCCTTTGACAAAATTCAGCATCCATTTATGATTAAAATTCTTTAAAAAATGGAGCTAGAAGGAATCTATCTCAATGCAATAAAGACCATATATGATAAGCCCAAAGCAAACATTATTCTCAATGGTGAAAAACTGGACAGGACAAGAGTGTCCATTTTCACCACTCTTATTTAACATAGTTCTGGAAGTCCTAGCTACAGCAATCAGAGAAGAAAAGAAATAAGAGGAATCCAGATCTGAAAAGAAGTAAAGCTCTCACTGTTTGCAGATGACATGATACTATACATAGAAAACCCAAAGATGTTATCAGAAAATTACTAGGCTAATCTGTGAATCTAGCAAAATTACAGGATATAAAATCAATACACAGATATCACTTGCATTTGTATATACTAACAAGGAAAAATTAGAAAGAGAAATTAAGGAATCAATACCATTCACCATTTCANCTCTAGAAAGAATCAGTAGCAGAAATTCTGAAGCAGAAGAATGAATCAGTGAACTGGAAGATAAAATGGTGGAAATAACTTCTGAAGAGCAGAACAAAGTAAAAAGAATGAAAAGAACTGAGAATAGTCTCAGAGACCTCTGGGACAATATCAAACACACCAATATTCGAATTGTAGGGGTCCCAGGAGAAGAAGAGAAAAAGAAATGGTATGAGAAAATTTTTGATGAGATTATAGTTGAAAATTTCCCCAATATGGAAAAGGAAATCATCAATCAAGTCTAAGAGGCACAAAGAGTCCCATACAGGATAAACTCAATGAGAAACCTGCTGAGACAAATGCTAGTCAAACTAACAAAGATTAAACATAAAGAATATTAAAAGCAGCAAGGGAAAAGCAACAAGTAATATACAAGGGAAATCTCATACACTTAACAGCTGATCTTTCAACAGAAACTCTGCAGGCCAGAAGGAAATGGAAGAATATATATAAAGTACTGAAAGGGAAAAATCTGCAACCAAGATTACTGTACCCTGCAAGGATCTCATTCAGAATTGAAGGAGAAATAAAAAGCTTTTCAGACAAACAAAAGTTAAGAGAATTTAGTACCAGCAAACCAGCTTTACAACAAATGTTAAAGGAACTTATATATAGTCAAGAAATATCAGAGATGAAAAAAGATCTATAAAATCAAACACCAAACAATTAAGAAAATGACAATAGAAACCAAAGTAAATATCAATAATTACTTCAAATGTAAACAGATTAAATGCTCCAACCAAAAGACACAGACTGGCTGAATGGATACCAAAACAAGACCCATATATATAATGTCTATAAGAAACCCACTTCAGACCTAAAGACAGATACTGAAAGCGAGAGGATGGAAAAATATATTCCATGCAAATTGAAAGCAAAAGAAAACTGGAGTGGCAATCCTCATATCAGACAAAACGAACCTTAAAATAAAGAATATTACAAGAGATAAGGAAATACACTACATAATTATCAAGGTTCAGTCCATGAGGAAGACAACAATTGTAAATATCAATGCACTCAACACAGGAGCACCACAATACATAAGACAAACACCAATAAACATAAAAGGAGAAATTGACAGTAACACAATAATAATAGGAAAGTTTAACACCCCACTTATACCAAGGGACAGATCATCAAAACAGAAAATTAATATGGAAACAGAAACTTTAAATGATACATTAGATGAGATGGATCTCATTGATATCTTCAGGACATTCCATCCAAATGCAGAAGAATACACTTTCTTCTCAAGTGCACATGTAGCATTCTCTGGTATAGACCACTTCTTGGGTCACAAATCAAGCCTCAGTAAATTTAAGAAAACTGAAATAATATCAAGCATCTTTTCCAGCTGCAGCACTATGAGACTAGATATCAAATACAAGAAAAAAAAAATGTAAGAAACACAAATACAAGGAGATTAACCAATGCATTTCTAAATAACCAACAGGTTACTGGAGAAATCAAAAGGGAAATAAAAACATTTCTAGAAACAAATAACAATGAAAAGATGACAACTCAAAACCTATGGGATGCAACAAAAGCAATTCAAGAGGGAAGCTTATAGCAATACAGTCCTACCTCAAGAGACAAGAAAAACAACAGACAACCTAATGTTACAGCTAAAACAACTGGAAAAAAGAGCAGAACAACAAAAATCCCCAAAGTTAGAAGGAAAGAAATTATGAAGACCAGAACAGAAATAAGTGAAAAAGAAATGAAAGACACAGTAGTAAAGATTTATAAAACTAAAAGCTGGTTCTTTGAGAAGATAAATAAAATTTACAAGCCTTTGGCCAGATTCATCAAGTAAAAAAGAGAGAAGAATCAAATCAACAAAATTAGGAATAAAAAAGGAGAGGTTACAATAGACACTGCAGAAATACAAAGGACCGTAAGAGACTATTATGAACAATTATGTGGCAATAAAATGGATAACCTGGGAGAAATGGACAGATTCTTAGAAAAGTTCAATCTTCAAAGACTGAACCAGGAAGAAATAGAAATTATGAAAAACCCAATTACAAGCATTGATATTGAAGCTGTGATAAAAAAAAAAATCTCCCAAAAAACAAAAGCCCAGGACCAGATGGCTTCACAGGAGAATTCTATTAAACATTCATAGAAGACCTAATGCCTATCCTTCTAAAACTCTTTCCAAAAATTGCAGAGGAAAGAACACTTCCAAATTCATTCTGCAAGGCCATCACTCTGATACCAAAACCAGAGAAAGACAATGCAAAAAAGAAAACTACAGACCAATATCACTAATGAACATAGATGCAAAAATCCTCAACAAAATTTTAGCAAACAGAATTCAATAGCACATTAAAAAGCTCATACACCATGATCAAGCTGGGTTTCTTCCAGGGATGCAAGGATTCTTCAATATACTCAATCAATGTGATACACCATATCAACAAATTGAAAGAAAAAACCATATGATAATCTCAACAGATGCAGAAAAAGCCTTTGACAAAATTCAGCATCCATTTATGATTAAAATTCTTTAAAAAATGGAGCTAGAAGGAATCTATCTCAATGCAATAAAGACCATATATGATAAGCCCAAAGCAAACATTATTCTCAATGGTGAAAAACTGGACAGGACAAGAGTGTCCATTTTCACCACTCTTATTTAACATAGTTCTGGAAGTCCTAGCTACAGCAATCAGAGAAGAAAAGAAATAAGAGGAATCCAGATCTGAAAAGAAGTAAAGCTCTCACTGTTTGCAGATGACATGATACTATACATAGAAAACCCAAAGATGTTATCAGAAAATTACTAGGCTAATCTGTGAATCTAGCAAAATTACAGGATATAAAATCAATACACAGATATCACTTGCATTTGTATATACTAACAAGGAAAAATTAGAAAGAGAAATTAAGGAATCAATACCATTCACCATTTCAACAAAAATAATTAAATATCTAGGGATAAACTTACCTGAGGAAACCAAATAACTGTACCCAGAAAATTATAAGACACTAATGAAAGAAATCAAAGATGACATAAACAGATGGAGAGATATTCCATGTTCTTGGGTAGGAAGAATCAATATTGTGAAAATGACTATACTACCAAATGCAATCTGCAGATTCAATGTGATCCTTATCAAATTAGTAACAGCATTTTTCTCAGAATTAGAACAAAAAATTTCACAACTCATATGGAAACACAAAAGACCCTGAAAAGCCAAAGCAGTCTAGGAATTGACCTTCCTGACTTCAGATTATACTACAAAGCTACACTTATCAAGACAGTATGGTACTGGCACAAAAACAGAAATATAGACCAAGGGAACAAGATAAAAAGCCCAGAAATCAACCCATGTATTTATGGGTACCTTATTTTTGACCAAGGAGACAAGAATATACAATGGGGCAAAGACAGCCTCTTCAATAAATGGTGCTGGGAAAACTGTACAGCTACATGTAAAAGAATGGAATTAGAACACTTCCTAACACCAAGCAGAAAGATAAACTCAAAATAGATTAAAGATCTAAATGTAAGACCAGAAACTATAAAACACTTAGAGGAAAACATAGGCAGAACACTCAATGACATAAATCAAAGCAAGATCCTCTGTGACCCACCTCCTAGAGTAATGGAAATAAAAACAAAAGCAAACAAGTGGGACCTGATTAAACATAAAAGCTTTTGCACAGCAAAGGAAATTATAAGTAAGGTAAATAGACAGCCCTCAGAATGGGAGAAAATATAGCAAAAGAAACAACTGACAAAGGATTAACTTCCCAAATATACAAGCAGCTCACACAACTCAATACTAGAAAAACAAACAACTCAATCAAAAAGAAGGAAAAATACCTAAATAGACAGTTCTTCAAAGAAGACATACAGATGGCTAACAAATACATGAATAATTGCTCAACACTGCTCATTATTCAGTTCAGTTCAGTTCAGTTCAGTCTCTCAGTTGTGTCCAACTCTTTGTGATCCCATGAATCACAGCACGCCAGGCCTCCCTGTTCATTACCATCTCTCGGAGTCCACTCAGACTCAGGTCCATTGAATCCGTGATGCCATCCAGCCATCTCATCCTCTGTCATCCCCTTCTCCTCCTGTCCCCAATCCCTCTCAGCATCAGAGTATTTTCCAATGAGTCAACTCTTCACATGAAGTGGCCAAAGTACTGGAGTTTCAGCTTTAGCAACATTCCTTCCAAAGAAATCCTAGGGCTGATCTCCTTCAGAATGGACTGGTTGGATCTCCTTGCAGTCCAAGGGACTCCCAAGAGTTTTCTCCAGCACCACAGTTCAAAAGCATCAATTCTTCAGCACTCAGTCTTCTTCACAGTCCAACTCTCACATCCATACATGACCACAGGAAAAACCATAGCCTTGACTAGACGGACCTTTGTTGGCAAAGTAATGTCTCTGCTTTTGAATATATTATCTAGGTTGGTCATAACATTTCTTCCAAGGAGTAAGCGTCTTCTAATTTCATGGCTGCAGTCACCATCTGCAGTGATTTTGGAGCCCAGAAAAATAAAGTGTGACAGTTTCCACTGTTTCCCCATCTATTTCCCATGAAGTGATGGGACTGTATGCCATGATCTTCGTTTTCTGAATGTTGAGCTTTAAGCCAACTTTTTCACTCTCCTCTTTCACTTTCATCAAGAGGCTTTTTAGTTCCTCTTCACTTTCTGCCATAAGGGTGGTGTAGAGAAATGGAAACCAAAACTTCGGTGAGATATCATCTTACACCGGTCAGAATGGCCTTCATCAGAAAGTCGACAAACAATAAATGCTAGAGAGGGTGTGGCAAAAAGGGGCCACTCTTGCACTATTGGTGGGAATGACAACTGATACAGCCACTATGGAAGATGGTATGGAGATTCCTTAAAAAGCTAGAAATAAAACCACTATATGACCCAGCAAGCCCTCTCCTAGGCATATACCCTGAGGAAACCAAAATTGAAAAAGACACATGTATTTCATTGTTCATTGCAGTACTATTTACAATAGGTAGAACATGAAAGCAACCTAGATGACTATCAACAAATGAATGGATAAACAAGTCATGGTACATATACACAATGGAATTTTACTCGACCATAAAAAGGAATGCCTTTGAGTAGGTTCTAATGAGGTGGGTGAACCTAGGACCTATTATACAGAATGAAGTAAATCAGAAAGAGAAAGATAAATATATTCTAATGCATATATATGGAATCTAGAAAAATGGTACTGAAGAATTTATTTGCAGAGCAGCAATGGACAAACAGACACAGAATAGACTTATGGACATGCAGAGAGGGGAGGAGATGGTGAGATGTATGAAGAGAGTAACAATGAAACTTACATTATCATATGTAAAATAGATAGCCAATGGGAATTTGCTGTATGTTTCAGGAAACTAAAATAGGGGCTCTGTATCAACTTAAAGGGGTAGGGTGGGGAGGGAGACGGGAGTGAGGTTCAAAAGGAAGGGGATATATGTATACCTATGGCTGATTCATGTTGAGGTTTGAAAGAAAACAAAATTCTGTAAAGCAATTATCCTTCAATTAATACAAAATTTAAAAAATGAGATGGAAGCTCAAATAAATGGACATGAATAATGCTAACAGAATAGCCTAAAACATGAGGAGGTCCTTTCTTCCTCCTCCTGTTTTCCAGTCTGTCTTTTTGCCTCTTGTTGGTAGAACAATGAGATGTCCATTCGCAAAGGGATCTAAGAAAAGTAGTTTGTAGAGTCGCTCTTCAGCACCAGAAATAAGAAGAGGAAAGAATAAATTTGGGCTGAGAGACAATAGACAAAAACAGGCACAAACATTAACCCCACATATCCTGTGAGGTATGTGCTATTATTATTCTCTTCACAAAAATAAACCAAGAGCCAGAGATTTTTAGGTTAGTTGTCCAAGGCCAACTGGTGGCAGCAGTGGATATGAACCAAGGCAGTCTGACAGGAGGGCTCTTGCCCTTGCCCCGTGTGCTATATTGCATCTTTGCTAAGTTGTTAGAATGTTTCATTTTGAAGTTAAAATATCTTTGAATTATTCTAGAACATTAAAAAGATTCTCCCATTATTCTGTCTATAAAGGAGAGGAAATGGGAAAAGATTTATATTCTGATGTATGTGAAGCTTTATATTTCTCATGAAGCTTTACCTTTTTGTTAATATGTCTTAATATGTTTAATTTTATGTATATGTGACTGGAATGTTATCAGGTAATGGGGCACAGTGTTAGTAGGGCTTCTTCATTTATTTAACACATATTTACTGATTCATTCATCTATTTCACATATTGTAGATGGTGTTGAAATAGCAATGAATAAGACAGATATGGCCCCAGGTTTCATGAAGCTTATATTTTGTTTGTTCAATAAGGTAGACTGATGGATTAGTAAAAGGCATTACAGTGAGTTGCAATGTGTTAGTGGCATTTTTCATGTTCTTAGTCACTCAGTTGTATCTGACTCTCTGAAAAACCCCATGGACTGCAGCTCACCAGACTCCTCTGTCCATGGGATTCTCCAGGAAAGAATCCTAAAATGGGTAGCCATTCCCTTCTCCACAGGATGTTCCCAACCCAGGGATCAAAACCAGGTTTCCCACATTGCATGTAGATTCTTTACCTTCTTAGCCACCAGGGAAGCCCAGTGGCTTTATTAATTTATTATTTCTATACTTTAATGAGAAAATGGACCAAACACAAAGGTTGATTTAAAATGTAGACTCAATTCTTTCTGTCTTTGCATCCCAAGCAAAAACAGGGAAGTAGGGTGATGATCTGACTGGAAGTGACTATTTCTTTACAACTTCAGAATATAACACACAAAGATGAAAGTCTAGCAATGGCTTCATGGGAAAGTGCTCTAAAGTAATCAGAAACATTCAACTGGAAATAGGTTGGAAATAAAGTTAAAGTCTATTCAGTAATTTTTTCTTTGCCAAAGGAAACACATAACTCTCAACAATATAAGTTCAAGATAAAAGAGCAAGCAGTTGAAAAATCTATCAGTGTTCCATCATTAACTTCAGAGTTTTTCAACCAGAGTCTGGAAACATTGGCACATGCCTTAATTTATGGTAATCAAGCATATTTAATCACAAAGACAGAAAATGAATCAGACTAAATTGATTCATGGTTCTCTATGCTAGACTTTTGCCATGTTTCTAGTTATGATGGGAAGATCTGAGTTTGTATGTTTGAAATATCAGCATTTCTGGAACATATTTTGTGAAATTAAGATAATTTTTACGTGAGAAATATATTATGATTTAGTATGATATACCTATTCTTCATATAATGCTTATACTGTCACAACTAGCTTTGCCCTTAACTCCAAGAATTTTTGTAAATATGTTAAGGCAGAAACTTGGAATAAAGACAAAAACATACAAGAATATACGTTATAAAGATGAGATCTAGGCTGAGCTAAGAAACTAGAGAGACATCCCCTCCAGTTCTCCTACCACAAAGAAACTGAAAGAAGGAACCTAAATCCAGGGATCTCAAAGCAAAGACCAGCAGTGCATACGTGCTCAGTTGTATCTGACTCTTTGGGACTCCTTGGACTATAGCCCACCAGGTTTATCTGTCTGTGGAATTTTCCAGGCAAGAATACTGGAGCAGGTTGTCATTCCCTACTCCAGGGGATCTTCCTAGCCCAGAAGTGAACCTATATCTTCTGTGTTTCCTGCATTTGTAGGTGGATTCTTTACCACTGAGCCACCTGGGGATCCATCAGAAGTACTGCCAAGTTTGCATGTTGTTGACTTGTTTGAGCAGACACCTGTGAAGTCCATTACCATGATACAGCACTTTTCCAGATTTTATCTAAAGGTAAAATGCTCTCATCTGCAAAACTATTATCAACTCATTCCTTTGGGACATTTTTTATTTTGTCCGTTGTCTACTTTATTCTTCTATTTCTTTAACTCTTCAGCTTTAAGGAATGATTGATGACTTTCTTGGAAATTGACCTTTAACTATATTTCCTGGTTCCTGATTTTATATCTTTCCTTTGGCATGGTGCCTCTAAAAATTAATCCTTTGGCTATGGAGTTATTTGGCTCAGTTGAGTTTCCCATGTACCTGAGCTGCCATTACAGCCAACCTTATGGAAGCCCTGGAAACTTACTGAACTAGTTACCAATATCTTTTAGCTTGAACTTGTCTATATGCCTATAGTGTCAGTAAAATAAGATTTGTCTATAACTGATATGTATCCTCTTAAGTTCTCAAACTTTAAAATTTTAAACTAGTTTTGATTTAAAAAAATCCAAACATGTTTCACAAACTTTCTTGCTTTTCTAAGCAGAGTATGATGAGCAAAATTTAAGCATTTCTTGAGGATTCATTTTAATTTTGAAAATTAACTACTATACCAGAACATAAAAGAGAGTAAAGGCACTATACTAAATGGTCCCAGACAGCTATGTATTTTGCATCCTTATGGCATAATTATTTTTTCTTTCCCAGTTGTTAAGCTATCAAATAAAATATTCTCCAAGATTTCCCTAACTTAGATATGTTGTTTATAATTGAAAAACCAGATAACGAAACTGATTAAAATGACATCACTCATAAAAGTAGATGGTCTCTGGGCGATGGCTAATGGACCTTACCTTTAGCAAAATGAAACATATTGAATACCTGAGCATTGACATTTATTTTTGCCTGTTTCAGAGACCTTTTCAACTTATACCTTTTGGTTCTCAGATTCTGGAAACTTTAGACCCCAGACCTTCAGAGAGTAGTGTAACTTTTATGAATTGATGAAGAGTCAACATACAGTAACAGGGACAGGTAGATAAAGGATTTGAGTCTTGTTTCTGTTACTTACTAGCTTGAATACGTCACACAGGACTTATGAGCTTCATTTTAGTCATCTGTAGAACAATCATATGAATGGTGATTGATGTCAAGTGTCTTATAAAGTTTATAAATCAAATATCCTTTGTAAGATTCTTGGTGCATACTAGAGGCTTAAAAATTTGTGCTTCAAATACTACAGGGAGACTGAGTGATCTTATATGAGGCCAAGACCAACTTTACCACATATCTTGAAGGCAAAGACAGCATGCATCACCTGGAGTAGAATACACTGGTTCACAAACTGCTTTGTTTACCATATGCAAAGCCATATGTAAAAGGCCTTTTTCTCAGTTTTAGCTATCTATAACAGACAGAATTATTCAGCATTTTTATCATGATAATCTCTGTCCATTCTCTAGACTTTTACTCTAGTGATGACCAGATGGCCAAGAGCTTAGAACCAACCTATTCGCCTCACTCCTCCACCCCACCAAGTGATTATCCTTTCCAAAAAATAATTTCAGTGAGTCAGAGCCTGTTAAAGACCTGTGAGGATAACTTAATTAAATCCAGGAGCTTGGGACAGGCAAGCCAGAATTAAGGCTGTAAGACTGTCTGGTACTGGTTTGAAAGGCAGCATTAACTCTTCAGTTTCTCAAGAAACAATCATTTTGGTGCTACTTTGGAATATCTTTTCAGGCTGGTAAAACAGCCAAAGACCGTGACTCTAGTACTTGGAGAACATACCTTTGGGGACAGTGCTTATGACTAATAAGAACCTTGTCTTCTTACCTGGATTCATGCTTATACACTTAGCCTGCTCCAGGGTTCTCTTTCTCAGCCTTTATTTACAAATTGTTTATCCTCTTTTATGAAGAAGGAAATGGCAACCTACTCCAGTACTCTTGTCTGGAAAATTCCATGGACAGAGGAGCCTGGTAGGCTGCAGTCCATGGGGTCGCAAAGAGTCAGACATGACTGAGCAACTTCACTATCCTCTTTTACCTAAGAACAGAAGTCAATTAACTATAGCCATTGAGCCAAATCTCTTTTGTATTTCCTACAAGGTAAAAATGGATATTACATGTGTAAGCAGTTGAAAAAAAAAAGAAGAATATTATTTGACAACATGAAAAATACTTAAAATTCAAATATTTATGCCCACATATAAAGTTTTATTGGAATATAGTCACACATTCATTTATGTGTTGACAACGACTGCTTTCACATGGCAGATGACTCTTCGGCAAAGCCTAAAATATTTATTATTTAGACTTTTACAAAAAATGTTACTGACCCCTGCCCAAGTAGATTGTATGAGTCTGTCCTTTTACCCCAGCAACATCCATTTACTTGTCTACATTTTATAAATAAGACATTTCATAGCAACAGCAACAAGTAAAAGACATGTATATGCTTTAAACTAGTATATTTAAGGATGTTTAAACATTTTAGAGGTATGTCCGTGACATTCCAGTATGATATTAATTGCTGAATGTTGAATCTCCTCATTTTGAATGAAAACAAAGGATTTAACCATGGGCACATTCTCAGGAAGCATTCAGAAATAAAGTCCTCTTGCTCATTGTCCCTCCAAAGCCGCATGGTGGATTTATTTAGTCTTTATTCCCTTGGGAACGCTTAGTAATATACCTGGGCTAATATTTGTTGTGGCTCAAGTCATTTTTCTTCCTTTATCCTGCAGAGAGGAAATGGCAATGAGAAGGAACATGCTGCTCCCATACTGTGAGACTGCCAGGAAAGAGGGAAAAGACTATAATCATTCACTTCTCTTATGCAAGGCATGAGTGAAGGAATAACCAAGAAACAGATTTATCAAGTGCCCCTCTGTGCAGAGTGCCCCATGCTTAATTTAGCTAAATACACATATACATCAAAGGCACAGCCATTATTCTGTAGGAGCTTGAGCCTGAAATCAGGATGTGAAGGTCAGACTGGTGTGTATTTCTGACACCAGAAGGAAGCCCTTGGTCCTGTTCTGTGTAGCCCTGTTGGTTCAATCTTTCTACCTGACTGAGCAAACAGGGGCAAATCTCTGCTTCCATGTTCGGCTGGTTCTAGAGCACAATAGGGATTCTTAGGGCATCATTCTTGTCTCTGAACTTTTGTACACTTCAAGCCTTTCCCAGGAATATCCTATTCATTACATCCCTCTTAGACAAATTTTGTGCTAGACTCAAGAATCCAGAAAAAATTCCCACTTAAAAAATTATGTCTGCCATACACACATGAGATGACTCATCTAACTTCTTTTTTTGATAATTTAAATTATTAATAATTATTCATTAATTATCAGTTATTTATTATTATTATTTACTTTACAATATTGTACTGGTTCCGCTACACATCAACATGAATCTGCCATGGGTGTACATTTGCTCCCAATCCCAAATACCCTTTCAACCTCCCCCTCCCAACACTATCCCTTCGGGCCACCCCAGTGAACCAGCCCCAAGCATCCTGCACCCTGTGTTGAACCTAGACTGGTGATTCATTTCTCATATGATATTATACATGTTTCAGTGCCATTCTCCCAAATCATCCAACCCTCTCCCTCTTCCACAGAGTCCAAAAGATTGTTCTATACATCTGTGTCCTTTTGCCGTCTCGCATACAGGGTTATTGTTACCATCTTTCGAAATTCCAAATACATGCATTCACTTCAGTTTGGTCGCTCAGTTGTGTCCTACTCTTTGCAATCCCATGAATCACAGCACACCAGTCCTCCCTGTTCATCACCATCTCGCAGAGTTCACTCAGACTCACGTCCATAGAGTCCGTCCTGCCATCCAGCCATCCCATCCTCGGTTGTCCTCTTCTCCTCTTGCCCCCAATCCCTCCCAGCATCAGAGTCTTTTCCAATGAGTCAACTCTTCGCATCAGCTGGCCAAAGTACTGGAGTTTCAGCTTTAGCATCATTCCTTCCAAAGAAATCCCAGGATCGATCTCCTTTAGAATGGACAGGTTGTATCTCCTTGCTNTGTGGAGTTCTCTTTATTGTGGAGTTTCCTCACTGTGGGTGGGGTTGTATCAGTGGCTTGTCAAAGTTTCTTGGTTAGGAAAGCTTGTGTCTGTGTTCTGAATTTCTTCTCTCTGGAATACAATGGAGTGTCAAATAATGACTTATGAGATGTCAGTGGTTTGGGGGTAACTTTGGGCAGCCTGTATACTGAAGCTCAGGACAGGGTTCCTGTGTTGCTGGAGAATTTGCATGGTATGTCTTGCTCTGGAACTTGTTGGCCTTTGGTTGGTGCTTTGTTTCAGTGTAAGTTTGGAGGTGTTTGATGAGCTACNTTTGGGCAGCCTGTATACTGAAGCTCAGGACAGGGTTCCTGTGTTGCTGGAGAATTTGCATGGTATGTCTTGCTCTGGAACTTGTTGGCCTTTGGTTGGTGCTTTGTTTCAGTGTAAGTTTGGAGGTGTTTGATGAGCTACTATTGATTAATGTTCCCTGGAGTCAGGAGTTCTCTGATGTTCTCAGGATTTGGACTTAAGCCTCCTGCTTCTGGTTTTTAGTTTTATTTTTACAGTAGTCTCAAGACTTCTTCTATACAGCACCATTGATAAAACATCTAGGTTAAAGATGAAAGTTTCTCCACAGTGAGGAGCACCCAGACAGGTTCACAAAGTTACATGGAGAATAGAAGAGGGAGGAGGGAGCTAGAGGTGACCCAAATGAGATGAGGTGGAATCAAAAGGAGAGAGCAAGCTAGCTAGTAATCATTTCCTTATGTGCACTCCACAGTCTGGACCACTCAGAGATCTTCACGGCATTATACAGAGAAGAGAGGAGGGAGGAAGGAGACAGAGGTGGTCAGAAGGATAAAAGGGGGGAAATGAAAAGGAGAGAGACAGATCCAGCCAGTAATCAGTTCCCTAAGTGTTCTCCACCATCTGGAACACATAGAGATTCACAGAGTTGGGTAGAGAAGAAAAGGGGGAGGGAGGAGATAGAGGCAACCTGGTGGAGAAAAAGGAGAGTCCAAAGGAGGAGAGAGCAGTCAAGCCAGTAATCTCGTTCCCAAGTAAAAATGGATGCTGAAGATTGGGTTTTTAAAGGTACAAAATTGATAACAAATACCAAAAAGCAAAGATTAAAAATCTAGAGAAGAGGTTGGATTTTCAAAAATACAATATTAAAGAAAAGAAGAAGAAAAAAAAAACAAAGTCACAAAAATTATTTTAAAAATATATATGAAGTTTGCTTTAAAAATAGGGTCTCTTTTTTTGAAAAGTAATAGTAGGTTATAAAAATGAAAATTAAAGGAGTAATAGAGGACTTAAAAATTTTAAAAAGTTTAAAAAAAAAGAGGGAATAAAGAATGATTGTAAAAATAGTAAAGATATATCTAGGACTTTCTCTGGTGGTGTTGTGGGCAGTGTGGGGTCAGTTCATTTTCAGATAGTTCCTTGGTCTGGCTTATATTTCTCAAGATCTGTAGGCCCTTCCTATGTGGTCAGTACGAACTATGAGGTTTTAATCTATTACACCTTTCACTTCCAAGGCGGTTCCCTCTGTTTTAGCTTCTTCTGTTTGCTGGTCTCTTCATTGTCTGATTTCCGCCCTGACACAAGGGGGATGGTGGTGGACACTTTTTTTTTTTTTTTTCAGGCTCACTTGTTCAGTCGTGCTGTGGGGAGGGAGGGATGCTGCAAACGATTAACACTGGCATGTGCTTACAGTGTCTCAGCCACACTGGGCCTGTTCCTGCTCATGGCGCACACAGCTCAGGATCTAGGTTGCTCCGCCTGGAACTGTCCAAGGTCGGCCCTGGGCTACATGCACCTCCCAGGTCCAAGCAGCTCAGGTTCAGGCACTCAGGTAGTCCTCAGAAGCGCAGACTCAGTTGGGCCTGTGTTTTGTACCCTCCCCAGGTGAGCTACTTAGAGTAGCTCAGGTGTTTGGCGAGTGCAGTCGCTATGACTTATCGCCTCTCCTGTCCCCGCTGCTAGGTTTTCTGGGTGTACAATAGGCTCACCTCCTCAGCTCTGGCTGCCTGTCACTGGAGGGGGATGTTCTGCAGCCAGCTAATTCTGTTTCGTCCTTTGTTCTGTTCACAATCTTGGCGGTGTCTTGTGTTAAAGCTTTTCACATGGTAGCTATCCCACAGTCTGGTTTGCTTGCCCAAGTTAGTTCGCTCAGGTTACACTCGGAGCATTTGGGCCCTATCCTTACTCTAAGCAATGTAGACTACACCTCCCTGCCAAGCCCACCCCACCCTCCTACCTCCCCCTCGCTAGTGGCAGATGCAGGCATCTGCACTGCTTTTCCACTGGAGGAGCTACTGTTGGGCTCGTAATCTGTGCGTTTTAATTATTTATTTTTCTGCCTTGTTATGTTGCCCTCTGTGCTTTCAAGGCTTGGTAGTGAGAGTGTTTCCTGGTGTTTGGAAACTTCTCTCTTTTTAAGACTCCCTTCCCAGGATGGAACTCCGTCTCTACCTCTTTTGTCTCTTTTTTTGTCTATTTTTTCCTACCTCTTTTCGAAGACAATGGGCTGCTTTTCTGGGTGCCAGATGTCCTCTGCTGGCATTCAGAAGTTGTTTTGTGGCATTTACTCAGCGTTTAAATGTTCTTTTGATGAATTTGTGGGAGAGAAAGTGGTCTCCCTGTCCTATTCCTCCGCCATCTTAGGACTGCCCTTCATTTAACTTCTTATCATTTGATCCATTGAATAGGGTCTCCTTATATTTTCAGTTTATATTTTCTTTAATTATTTTATTTGTGTTAGTCCTAATCCTTCAATTAAATGTAAACTCTTGAGGTCAATAAAAAGCTGTGTCTTTATTTCTAATTGAAAAGTTCTAGCTTTATAGCATTTTCAGATACATACAAACACACACACATAAAGCTTATCCTCATTATTCAAAGATGTTGTATTGTCAAATTCAATCACTTGCTAAAATTTGTTTGTAAATATGAAATCAATATTCATGATACTTTTTTGGTCATTTGTGGACAAGCAGAGTCCGCAAAAATTGTGAGTTGCTTGAAGTACACGTTCT
Organism: Raphicerus campestris; assembly: GCA_006410735.1. Classification (NCBI taxonomy): domain Eukaryota; kingdom Metazoa; phylum Chordata; class Mammalia; order Artiodactyla; family Bovidae; genus Raphicerus; species Raphicerus campestris. The sequence goes on from SJYW01012779.1 coordinate 293,368, forward strand.
AATCACATACTGTAAACAAGTGTCCTCTACATTATCTCATTAGTGCCATGTTTTGGTATTTTGGTGCTTTTTGTTGGTGCATTTGTCTTTTAGAATGCCCCTAAGTATAGTGCAGAAGTGCTGTTGAGGTTTCCTCAGTGTAAGAAGGCTGGGATATGCCTTACAGAAAAATCATGTGTGAGATAAGCTTTATTCAGGCATGAGTCATAGTGCCCTTGGCCACGAGTACAATGTTAATGAATCATGTTATATGTTAAGTAAGATGTCTTTGAGCAGAAACACATATGAAATAAGGTACTTTACTGATCTATTGATGAAAATGTGACCAGAGGCTCACAAGAACTAGTTCAGTGTTCCCAGTGACTTCATAGAGCAGAATTACTGCTACTGTGAATAATTACTAACACTGTGAATAAATCTCTCTCTATATATCTATATCTATATCTATATCTATATCTATATCTATATCTTTTCTTCCCAAGAAAACTGTGTTTATTTCTGTCTTCTCAGGAACTTTTCTGTACACTTTGTGGACCCATGACTTTGCAATATCTGTCTTTAGTTGTTCACTTTCCTATTCTAAACTTCCTGTCTCCCTCCAGGTACACGCTTCTGTCTTTGGGTTAGTAGTTAGACAAACAGCTGAGATCAAATGTAGCATGTCATTTTGGTTATTGCAAAAGAATCTAATGCTAATGAATCAACAGCCTGCCAATGGTCAGAGGAAAAACAGGCTTTCATTCAGAGATGATAAATGCATAGTCCACTCTCTACCTCTCCCTTCTTGTTCATGATTCTTGTTGCTAATTGCTTGCTGCTTCTAGACCTTTTGTCTAAGATGAAGTGCAGTATGGAGGCTTCCCAGGTGGCACAGTGGTAAAGAATGCACCTGCCAATGCAGGAGATGCAAGAGACACAGGTTCTATCCCTGGGTCAGAAAGATCCCTTGGAGTAGGAACTGGCAATCCACTCCAGTGTTCTTACCTGGAAAATTCCATGGACAAAGGAGCCTGGTGGGCTAAAGTCTATGGGGTCACAAAGAGTTGGACACAACTGAGCAAATGAGCATACACGCTCCTGCCACAGCCTGATGTAATTATATAGAATCATCCTCAGCACAGTGCTGTAGGAGACCACTAATAAGGATTTGAAGTGGGGATGCTGATTGAAACTGTTTTCCATAATAGCAAGCATAATATGTTTTCATCTGCTTTGATAGACTCTAAATTGTATGCACAGTATGGATTTTGTGATGCTCAATAAAAAGCTTCTAGGAAACAGTTCTGAATGAGCTGTTTATTACTGAGTCATCACATGTAATACACGGTTGCAGCATAAACTTGTATTGGCTCCTGCTGTGATTAGGCAACCTTCAGAGTATATGTAGGATGTGCTCACAATAACCAATGTCACCAGCCAACATTTCCAAGAATGTAAGTTCATCCTGCTGCTCTTCATTGCAAAGATGAGTGATGTTGGATCAGAGCAAAACTTAATTATCATGCCCTATTTGTACTGTCTCATTTCCTGCTCCTAAACTTAATTTCCATAACTGCTATAGAGTATCTTCATTTTATAAGGAAGTTCAAAGTATAAACACAAATGTACTTCTTTTAATATAATATAAACTCTAATTTGGAATTTATTTAAAATTTATAATAAACTCTGATGTACAGTAATGAATGTTATATGGATATTCTGCATAAATGAATAGGAATATTTTGAATAAATAAGATGCATAGAGCAGCTTTTGATAAGATATATTTATTTTTCCAGTTTCCAGGATGGCTTAGATTTAAGAAACACATTCAGGAGAGTTTTTTTATTTCTCCACTGTTGGCTTTAACTAATTATGTTTGAATCTCCGTTCCCCATATGTTGAAGATAATTTGGGAAAATATCATAGCTTGTCTGTTATGTTATTAGGATAGGATACTGACTATCCTCTTTAGATTTAAGTGGTCCCATTTGATCTAAAAAATAAAATAAAATGCTGCCCTCCATGCAGTGGAAATTTCTGTCTCTTCCCAGGTCAGGGCTGACCAAAGGTTTCCCTGGAGGACAATGCTGGGATGGGGGACAACTTTATTTCTTTCAGCATTTCTTGTTTCAACTCTGTTTGCTCTTTTGCTTCAGGCAGGTCCCTGTGAATACAAGGTAATGGGGTATTAAAAGAAAAGGCAAGAAAAGTGATTTGCCTGTCTCTATTTCTGATTCTTGATTGTTTGTTTCATGGTCTCCATCAAGCACCACTCTCTTATGAAGAACTTTTGAGGATTTTTAAGAAACACCACTTTTACTTAACATAGTTTTGGAAGTTTTAGCCACAGCAATCAGAGAAGAAAAAGAAATAAAAGGAATCCAGGTTGGAATAGAAGTAAAATTCTCACTGTTTGTAGATGACATGATCCTCTACATAGAAAGTCCAGAAGACACCACCAGAAAATTACTAGAGCTAATCAATGAATATAGTAAAGATTCAGGATATAAAATTAAAACACAGAAATCCCTTGCATTCCTATACACTAACAATAAAAAAAAAAAGAAAGGAAAATTAAGGAAAAAATTCTATTCACCATTTCAATGAAGAGAATAAAATACTTAGGAATAAATTTACCTAAACAAAAGACATATATATGTAAAACTATAAAACACTGATGAAAGAAATAAAAATGACACAACTAGATGAAGAAATATGCCATGTTTATCCATCAGAAGAATCATTGTAGTGAAAATGAATATACTACCCAAAGCAATCTATAGATTCAATGCAACCCCTATCAAGCTACCAATACTTTTCAGAGAACAAATACTAGAACAAATACTTTCACAGTTTGTATGGAAATACAAAAAACCTCTATCAAGCTACCAATACTTTTCAGAGAACAAATACTAGAACAAATACTTTCACAATTTGTATGGAAATACAAAAAACTAGAACAAATACTTTCACAATTTGTATGGAAATACAAAAAACCTCGAATAGCAAAAGCAGTCTTGAGAAAGAAAAATGGGACTGGAGAAATCAGCCTGCCTGCCTTCAGACTATACTACAAAGTCACAGTCATCAAGACAGTATGATACTGGCACTAAGACAGAAATATAGATCAATGAAACAAAATAGGAAGCCCAGAGATAAATCCACACACCTATGTGCACATTATCTCCAACAAAGGAGGCAAGAATATACAATGGATTAAAGACAATCTCTTTAACAAGTGGTGCTGGAAAAACTGGTCAGCCACTTGTAAAAGAATGAAACTAGACCACTTTCTAACACCATATACAAAACTAAAATCAAAATGGATTAAAGATCTAAACCTAATACAAGAAACTATAAAACTCCTAGAGGAAAACATAGGCAAAACACTCTCTGACATAAATCACAGCAGGATCCTCTATGTTCTACCTCCCAGAATATTGGAAATAAAAGCAAAAATTAACAAATGTGACTTACTTAAACTTAAAAGCTTTTGCACAAAGAAGGAAACTATAAGCAAGCTGAAAAGACAGCCTTCAGAATGGGAGAAAATAATAGCAAATGAAGCAACTGACAAAGAATTAATCTCAAAAATATACAAAGCAGCTCATACAGCTCGATTCCAGTCAAAAAATGAGCCAAAGAACTAAATAGACATTTCTCCAGAGAAGACATACAGATGGCTAACACACACATGAAAAGATGCTCAACATCACTCATTATCAGAGAAATGCAAATCAAAATCACAATGAGGTACCATTTCACACCAGTCAGAATGGCTGCAATCCAAAAGTCTACAAGCAATAAATGCTGGAGAGGGTGTGGAGAAAAGGGAACCCTCTTATACTGTTGGTGGAAATGCAAACTAGTATAGCCACTATGGAGAACAGTGTGGAGATTCCTTAAAAAACTGGAAATAGACCTGCCATACGACCCAGCAATCTCAGTGCTGGGCATACACACTGAGGAAACCAGAATTGAAAGAGACATATGTACTCCAGTGTTCATCGCAGCATTGTTTATAATAGCCAGGACATGGAAGCAACCTAGATGTCCATAAGCAGACAAATTAATAAGAAAGCCATGGTACATATACACAATGAAATATTATTCAGCTACTAAAAAGAATGCATTTGAATCATTTCTAATGAGGTGGATGAAACTGGAACCTATTATATAGAGTGAAGTAAGTCAGAAAGCAAAACACCAATACAGTATATTAACACATATATATGGAATTTAGAAAGATAGTAACGATAATCCTATATGTGAGACAGCAAAAGAAATACAGATATAAATAACAGACTTTTGGACTCTGTGGGAGAAGGCGAGGGTGGGATGATTTGAGAGAATAGCATTGAAACATGTATATTACCATATGTGAAATAGATCGCCAGTCCAGGTTTGATGCATGAGACAGAGTGCTCAGGGGTGGTGCACTGGGATGACCCTGAGGGATGGGATGGGGAAGGAGGTGGGAAGGGGGTTCAGGATGGGAACACATGTACACCCATGGCTGATTCATGTCAGTTTGGTAAAAACCACTACAATATTGTAACGTAGTTAGCCTCCAGTTTAAAAAAAGAAAGAAAGAAAGAAAGAAACACTCCCTACTCTCAGTCTCTTTCATCTGTGCTGAAGACCTCTGTCCTGTAACGTACACTTCTTCCTCAACTCCTGCTTAGGATTTTTCCCAGCAACTGCTCATTCCAGCAAGAAGCCTTTGAAGGCAAGATCCTTTAAAAAAGGATCTAGCCCAATTCTCTTCTGCAATGTCTACTTGGCTTATAGGAAAACTCATGGATCCTTGCTCTGCTGAACTCTGGAAATGCATGCCATTCACACGGCAGCTCTCTCTGCTTGCTTTCAGGCAAGGACCACACACTGGTCATCAGGCTTCCCAAATTCTAAGGGACATTCCTCAAAGTTTCCAAAGACCTCTTTCATTGCATATAGCCATGGTTCTCTGGTGGTGTCCTAGTCCATGTGGGCTGCTATAACAAAATACCACAGACTGGGTGGCTTATTAACAACACATATTTCTTTCTCACAATTCTGGAAACAGAGAAATCCAAGATCAGAGTGTTGGCAGATTTGATATCTAGTGAGGACCCGCTTCCTGGTTCCTACACAGCTGTCTTCTTGCTGTGTCCTCACGTGGCAGAAAAGACGAGGGAGCCTCTGGGGTCATTTTGACAAGGGCACTACTCACATTCATGAGGGTTCCACTCTTGTGACCAATCACTTCTCAAGGCCCACGTCTTAATTCTATCACATTGAGGGTTAGGATTTCGACATATGCATTGTGGAGGGGGACATAAACATTCAGTCTATAACAGACAGCATCCGACCCACAGTTCCAAAACTCCAGAAGTACTAAGTCTGGAGGTCAATATTCCTTTCTTCTGAATGTCCCTCAGTTTCACTTTCAGAGGCTGACTTGTTCCCATTTAGCTTGGAATTTGAAAGAAGACAGTCTCTTCCCTATGTCCCAGTGTTCTTTATTTTTTATTATTAATTCCCTTTCATCATGCTTTCCTCTATTATAAACCTCTCTTGAATTTCTTATCATGTCATTAAGGGAAGAGGCAGAACATGGGCTAAGGGTTACAGAGGCAATTTTATCCACCTTTTAGAATATTCAGTGTGAAAGCTGTATTTGCATTGGTGATCCGTTGCCCTAAGATTTGGGACCTCACTAGAAAACCAGAAACATAATATACACATATGGACTGAGTATGCTCCTTCCAGTTTCATATGTTGAAACCCCTACCCCACCCTAATGGGATGGTATTAGGAGACAAGGCCTTTGGGAGATAATTAGAATTAAATGAATGGGATTAGTGTTTTTATGAAAGTCACAAGAGCACCTGTTTTCTCTCTTTGCTCTCTACCATGTGAGGATACAAGGCAAGTCTGGCAGTCAGCATCACAGAGGAGGATTTTCACCAGAACTTGACCTTGTAACATCTTGATGTTGGACTTCCAGGCCACAAAACAGGGAGAAATGAAATTATGTTTTTTACAAGCCAACCAGTGTGCAGTTTGCAATAGCTGCCTGAACAGAATAGTGTGCTTATAAAGCCAGCCAAGCCCACTACTATTTTGGTTTGTTTTACAATACATTTTATAGACTTACAGGAAAGATAAGGATAGTAGATGTCAGTTAATTCACCCACATAAAGGTTAACTTTCTTCAGCAATATCCCTGACAATAATTCATTTGGCCTCAATATCTCCAGTCATGGTGAAACCTCAATCTGTTTGGGAACCACTCCAGTTTTGTCTGTTCATGGATCAAGCCAAAGTCTGCTTCTTTCTAATTTCCCCCAATACTCCTGCTCATTCTGTTCTTTTAGCTAAATAAGACAAGCTGTTCTCTCTCTTTTACACAAGAATCTTTAAACGTCTAAGGAAAACACAAATGTTTTTCCTTCTTTCTTCCTTGAAGACTCTATATTCCCATTGACTCCACTGAAAAAGAGCATTTCAAATCCTGTCAGAACAGAGATCTTTTTTGGACACAGTTTACTTGTCGAAGTGGACTTCAACTGATACTGAGTAGAATGGGAGAATTGTTACCTTTTTTTTTTTTTTTTTTCTTTTTTCTGGATATCCTGCTTCTAAAATCCCCTCCTGCCACCCATGAGTCACCTTTTCCTGGGGGAATCTTATCTCTTTTGTGGAATTCAGACATCATCCTCTACATCTCTTCATCCCCCTCCTCTGTTGTTAAAACCACTTTATATATACACTTTTATTTTGTATATATCACATTGAATGGTGATTTATTTGTTCATTCAGTCATTATTTATTTACCTCTGTGTTCTCATTAAATGCTAAGCTCCCTGAGAAGAGGACAAGGTGTTACTTATCACTGGGTTCCTCTTTATGTTAGGCACATGCTACAGATTCAGCTGGAGAAGGCAATGGCACCCCACTCCAGTACTCTTGCCTGGAAACTCCCATGGACAGAGGAGCCTGGTAGGCTGCAGTCCATGGGGTCGCTGAGTCAGACACGACTGAGTGACTTCACTTTCACTTTTCACTTTCATGCATTGGAGAAGGAAATGGCAACCCACTCCAGTATTCTTGCCTGGAAAATCTCAGGGATGGCGGAGCCCAATGGGTTGCTGTCTGTGGGGTCGCACAGAGTCATACACGACTGAAGTGACTTAGCAGCAGCAGAGATTCAGTAAATGATGTCGACTAAATGGATAACTGACTATGGACTAAGACTCCCTTCAGCCTTTTTTAGTGGTTGTAGCATTTGGCTGAGTCATGTTGAACACCTTGCCAATTTATATTTCCAAAACTTTTTCACTTCTGCTCAGCTGAACCAGGTTTTCTCTATCACACACCTACATATGTATATTTTAATTTTACATATGTGTTGAATAAAAAAAAGATCTGAGGAGTATATTTTAATTAATATATTTATTAATCCAACAATTAATCCAACAACAAACTGTGGAAAATTCTTAAAGAGATGGGAATACCAGACCAACTTACCTATCTCCTGAGAAATCTGAATGCAGGTCAGGAAGCAACAGTTAGAACTGGACATGAAACAAAAGACTGGCTCCAAATCAAGAAAGGAGTAAGGTCAAGGCTGTAATAAGAGATGCGGGTTTGGTCCCTGGTCTAGAAGTTCCCTTGGAGTGGGGCATGGCAACCCACTTCAATATTCTTGTCTGGTTTATGTAAAACTTCCTGAAATGTAAGCCACCAAAAACCAGAGAACCTACAAAGCCAACAAGGTTAAGAAGATTTTTTGTTTTTGCTTTTGCTCTATTTTGATAGCAGAGAGAAGAGTGAGGGCAGAGTGAGTTTTCACTCCTGACCCCAAGCCTATATTTTGGGCAGTGTGATCCCTTTCTGGGTTTGTGTCTATAGCACATCAAATAGATCCCTTTTCTGTATTTCTGTGTCTTTTCCTCCCTGAAGCCCAGATCAACTTGCTCATTTTCATTTGGCATAAAGTGCTACAAAACATCTGAACAACGAAAGTATGTTTTCAAGCCATAGAAAGCTGGACAGATACAATAGAGACTCACTTCTCCATTTGGGATTTTCTGTTCCTTTGAACTTCCTTTATTTCCCTTTGATTTTTCACATGGTTGGTGCATAGAGTTTATTATGATCCATCATATTTTAAAGTCTACATATGGTGTGAGAGCTGTGTTAAAAAAAACCTTATAATTCTACTTTAACCATTTATCATAAAATTATCATTTTTCCATTAACCATGTCATTATTTACAGGATGCTCAAGTTTGCTTTGTTTCTCTTCTGGATCTGTGCCCTCCTCCCTACACCCCACCCTGGGAGTAAATGCTTCTATTTATATAATAGATCTCCATGGGAAAATCAGATCAGGTTATATTAAACTTATTGGACTTTGCTATTCAACATTTATTATCATAAGTGACTAAGAACACAAGAAAGAATGAGAAATTAATGTGAGGAATCAGGTAAAGAGAGAAGAATTTGTTGAAATGATTCTAAAATATATTTATCTGTGGTTTAAACTATAGCTTTAACATTTTTAGATCATTCATCTAAGGGTCATTTTTCTACAAACAATTTTTCCGTCCCCTTCATGATTATATTCACTAGAAACAAAAGTGTGTTCCAGTAGTAGTCTGATTTCTTTATATGTCATCGAGATTTTAAGTAGTTTTCCTTAATTTCCTAGTCCTTGTAAACTCTCTAAATTCAACTTTTGCATTCTCTCAAACATTTAGCACATCATTGGTGCTCAATAAATGTTTAACAGTTGGAATACTTACATTTAACAGCTGCAACATTGACTCTAAGGACAGCTGCATTTTAATGATGTGTGAAATGATTTATATGTAAGCTGCTCAAACTCATAACTAAAGCACTTAGCACTTTAGGCTCCTCTGGGATGAGAGGTGATAGATTAAAGTAAAATGTTATTATTATTTAATTCCGAAAGAGGTAAATTACACTGGCAAAATGCTATTTGATGTTGCTGGCAAACCGCTGTGGTCTAATGCTTTGCTGACACCAGGAAACATGGTCCAGTGGTTGGAGCTGTGGTGTAGGAGACAGGAGTCCTGGGTGCTATTTCTGGTTAATTCACTGACTTCCTGGGTGACCTTGGTCAACTCAGTTAACCTCTTCATGCCTCAGTCTCCCTCCTTTGGAGTGGAGAAGGACAAAACTTTTCAAAATTTTGCTCTGAAGGGACATTTTAACAGTAAAACTTTGACATTCTTCATTAATAGTATTTCTGTGGTAATGTTTTTGTCTGTTTTTCTTATAGCTGTGCTGTTGGCTATAGGAAGGCAGTACATAGTAATATGCCCTTAGCTGGAACACACAGCACTCAGAATGGCCCTGGGCTCAGGAATTCTATATTTCAGAACAGACCCCCACTCCATTATCACTGCCTCAAGACACTTTGATTCCACACCTTGTCCATGCACAGGTCTTACCACTTTGTCCTCACCATTTAAAAATGGACTTTGAAGAAAAAAAATAAGCACTTTTCCTGAATCCATGGTGCTTAGAACAGTCTGGATTGTGAATCAATTCTGGCAGTAAGCAGGGAAAAACTTGTTCATATATTTGAGGAAAATTACAAACAAGCTCCCAAATTTAAAGCTTCTGTTGACTCCTAAGTTGTAGAACAGAACCAGTAGAGGATCATTATTTCTGTCTGTTTCAACCTTGTGAACCTATTGAATGAGGATGTCCTGTAGTGGAAACAGAGAGCATTTCAGATTTTGTAGGAAAGAAAGCTGAGTGCTAAAGAACTGATGTTTTGAACCATGAAGACTCTTGAGAGTCCCTTGGACTGCAAGGAGATCCGACCAGTTCATCCTTAAGGAAATCGGTGCTGAATATTCATTGGAAGGACTGATGCTGAAGCTGAAACTCCAATACTTTGGCCACCTGATGTGAAGAACTGACATTTGAAAGAGACCCTGTTCCTGGGTTGGGAAGATCCCCTGGAAAAGGAAATGGCAGTCCACTCCAGCACTCTTGTCTGGAAAATCCCATGAACAGAGGAGCCTGA
>SJYW01012779.1:326868-347714 GCA_006410735.1 Raphicerus campestris
ACAACAGAGGATGAGATGGCTGGATGGCATCACTGACTCGATGGACATGAGTCTGAGTGAACTCCAGGAGATGGTGATGGACAGGGAGGCCTGGCGTGCTGCGATTCATGGGATCGCAAAGAGTCAGACATGACTGAGCAAGTGAACTGAACTGAAGGCAATTCAAAGTGTAATAATACTATCTCAGAAGTTTGGAAATCTACAAGTAATAAAAAAAAGTTCACAGTAATATACTTATACACGAATCATGAGGGTTTGAGATATTATCTTATTTTTAAACTAGTCTGCCATAGATTCATGGATGCTAGGAGAAAACATGAGATTCTTGGGTCAGAGAAAAAAGGCTTGATTATTTATGGCAAGACAGGCAGCCTAAGCTTCTTGATTGCCTTGATTTCCATCTCCACCCCAGATCCCAAGGTGGCCACTTGGAAATGGACCCAGGGAGATGCTGGGCACCTAGTATATTTGTGTCACAGAGAAAGAAAATCCAGTCTTAAGGGGGGTTACAGAAAACTTGCTCAACCTTTGCCCAGAGGAAGATCTCACTATTTTTTAAAATTATCTTTATTATATTGGGCAGCAAATTAATTTGCCCTCTGCTTAGGAAGGTGATGCTATTTCTATGTCCCAAGGCTGTTTCCCACTCTTGAAAAGAATGTCTTGAAAATACATTTTTGAAATTGTTGTTGTTGTTTAGTCATTTGTGTCCGACTCTTGGCAACCCCATGGACTGCAGCATGCCAGGCTCCTCTGTCCTCCACTATCTCTGAGAGTTTGCTCAAGCTCATATGCATTGAATCAGTGTTGCTATCCCAGTAGTCATGTATGGATGTGAGACTTGTATCATAAAGAAGGCTGAGCACTGAAGAATAATTGAAATGATAGTATGGAATAAAAGTTATCAGTGACTCTGCTCATAGTGAAAGTGAAAAAGTGAAAGTTGCTGAGTCATCTCCAATTCTCTGCAACACCATGGACTATACAGTCCATGGAATTCTCCACTTCAGAATACTGGACTCAGTTGTCTCCAGAATCTGCTTATAAAACATGTATATATACAAAGGGAAACCATAAAAAATTTCCTCAAAATATATTTTCTATAATCCATGCTAAATTAATTGACACCCATTCTGTTGAAATTAACAGGCAAATCTTTTATTTTCTATTTTATAGACTTTTTATTATACAATGATTCTCTGAGTACTAACGTAGCTTTCATAACCTAAAAATAATTTAGTTGACAACATGTATATGCAGTTGTTTAGGAAAAATCCCAAGTATACAAATCGGTGTTTAAAGGAAATAATTCTTATATGATAAGAATTAGTATAAAACATTTTAATCTAATATATTTTATATTCTTTGTTTATTTTTTACTAGCTACTTGACCAGGGGTAGAGATGCTAAGTGTCCCAGGGTATGTATTGGGATCACTGGCAATCAAAGAAGGACTAGGAATAAAGATAATAGACTTCCTACTTTATATAATAAATCAGTAGCAAAAGATGATCTGAATTGATACCCTGTGGAAGACTATATTTATTATGCCAAGCAACAAAACTCTGTATTATGCCATCATATGTGTAAGGTATTTGTTTCCCAGATTCTAAAGTGTGTAACTTCTAAATGTGCTCAACTTGGGACTAAGGCATCCTTTAATTATGGGAAGAATTTGAACCTAATGAATGTGGTCTACTCCAGGAATTTCAAAGAAATTAAATTCCTATTACTAGGCTCTTTTATTTAGACAAGGCAGGTTAGATTTTAGCCCATTATGATGGACAAAAACTAAGCCACAGAAAATTATTTGTCTAACATTAATAAGCAAAGAAGAAATATTAATATGATGTTGCTATATAGAGGATATGTGAGAATGGAGATAGGAAAGCTCACGTTTTCTATTGCAGCTCCTACCTAAAAAGAGACAAGGGAAGAAGTGAAAGTCACTGTCAGCTTGAGGTGAATTAAAACAAGCAGCCACAGGGCAGTAAATGGTGTTGATCATTTAGTCAGCAGCACTCTTTGGAGCTGTAGCTATTTCAACACCAAATGAGATTATTGTTTCTCATTGTGGGTAGACCTTCTATTATTATTGATGACTGACACAAGGTGAAACATGGCCACAATCGTACAACATCCAAAATGTGTTTGTAGTAAATTCTGGAAGATTTGGCCTCATCCATCATTTGAATAGGTTGTCCTAAATATACAAGATCATTCAACCCACAGCATCTTTGTAGCAGTTGACAAGCTATCCTAGTTCAGTGAGACATTTAAACCTTGTCCTTCAGCAATGTGAAATGAGAGGAATGTTGTCATCAGAAGTCAAAATCTAAAAAGCAAAATTTGATCTGTCAAGTGGTCAAGTATGTTAAAGCTGAAAACTATAGCTGCTAAGACACTTAGGTCTTTTTTTAGACTGTTGTTTTCCTGGCAAGTAAAGTATCCTTTTATTCACAATGCACTCTCTTTTACAGTGACAATTCATAATTCTTGGTTCACCTATATGTAAGCTCTCGGCTAATAACATTAAGGTCAAGTTAAGAAACTTACAGGCTTCTAATCACTATGTGATTATCAGTCTGGGATATATTTTAATGACTACATTTTCAAACCTTGTCTGCTTCCTACCAGTTCTTACCTCTAGACGCATCACAGGATGAATGAGAATTCCCTATGAAAAACCAATATGGACTTTGATTCAATGCCTAAGATATTACCATTATTATTAATTATTCTTTTTCTGGTGTTTATCATACCACCACTGTAATAATGGTCATGGTAACGAAGATGATACAATATATATTTACAATTTATATTTATATACAATAATATATTTCTCTCACAGCTTCACTTCAGGTTAGTTCTAATAGAAACTTGTCATCTAAAATTGTGTCATTACTTGGGAGTGAGGTAAAGTTGCCAAATAAAAAATACAAGGTGGTCAATTAAATTTGAATTTAAGATAAAGGAGGAATTTTTAAATTTTTAGCGTATCCTAAATATTGAATGGACATCCTTACACTAAATAACTGTTAGGTGTTTAAATTAGACTGTATCTATCTACGTATATCAATATCTGCTTATATGTGTGTGTGTGTGTTAGTCACTCAGTCATGTCTGACTCTTTACCACCCCATGGTTGTAGCCTGCCAGGCTTCTCTGTCCATGGAATTCTCCAGGCAAGAATACTGAAGTGGGGAGCCATTCCCTTCTCCAAGGGATCTTCCCTACCCAGGGATCGAACTTGGGTCTCCTGCATTGCAGGTGACACTTTACCATGCATGCACCTATATCACCCCAAGCAAGAACTAAAGCACTTTCATCACCCCTGAAAATTCCATCTGTCCTTTTATGCTTTTATCCTATCCTTCCACCCTCAAGCAATAACTTTTCAATTTCTGTCACCATGTTCTTTAATCACTAAGTCACGTCCAACTCTTTTGTGACCCCATGGACTATAGTCCGTCTGTCCAGGGGAGCCTCCGTCCATGGGATTCCCCAGGCAAGAATACTGGATGGGTTGCCATCCATGGGATCCTCTGCCCACGGGATTGTCCAGGCAGGAATACTGGATTGGTTGCCATTTCCTTCTCCAGGGGATCTTCCCCACCCAGGGATCAAACCTGGGTCTCCTACATTGCAGAAGGATTCTTTATCATCTAAGCCACCAGTTAAGCCCAATTATATATTAATTTGGCAACCTTAGGACCCCACTCCAGTACTCTTGCCTAGAAAATCCCATGGATGGAGGAGCCTGGTAGGCTGGAGTCCATGGAGTCGCTAACAGTTGGATACGACTGGGCGACTTCACTTTCACTTTTTACTTTCATGCATTGGAGAAGGAAATGGCAACCCACTCCAGTGTTCTCTCCTGTAGAATCCCGGGGACGGGGGAGCCTGGTGGGCTGCCGTCTATGGGGTCACACGGAGTCGGACACGACTGAAGCGACTTTAGCAGTAGCAGCAGCAGTAGTAGTGTAGGGGAAGCAGATGCTTGCAAAGAGAAAGATACCTATAGAAGTCTCAAGTAGAAAAGCTGAGGACACACTTGTAAATACAGCAAGGCAGTTCTGGAAAGGTTTCCTCTCTCTTTCTCTTTTTCCCAAGGAAGATGGAAGCCGTTTACTAAGGCAAAAAACATTTGTCCCCATCACAGTTCTGGCTCATTTAGACAAGAACTGTCGATCTCTGCAGGACACTGGTTTCAATTGCATGGGTCAACTTAAACGCAGGTTTTTCTTTTCAATAGATATAGTATGTGTATTTTCATTTTACAGATTTTAAAATTAACTCAGTGTGGGAAAACGTGTGTGTTTGATTAGAGATCACAATATGTGAAATGAAAAGAACTAGGGTTTGAGTACTGATTTGGTCTAAACTGTTCCAGCTTCCTGCCCTTGGGTGAGTCATTTATTAATCCCTTTGTTTTTGAAGCTGATATAGCAGGGGCCTCTTTTCAATTGCAGGGATTGGGAAGCCCTAAACACCACATCATTCAAGTGCCAACTGTATTCTCTTTTCCCCTAGAACTAAAAAAATAAACACATCACTGCACGAGGAGGGAGACTGATTTAGTATTTTTCTCTGAGTGTGGTGAAGCCACTAGATGGCAGTATCAGTTCATCATACCCCGAACCCCTCCCCAGCAATCTGGAGCCGATTTTCTGTACCTTGTCCTCTTTCTCTTTGCAGGTTTCAGCTTGTCACTTTTCTTCTCCCTCTTTGTTTGCTATTTTTACTTTTATTCAAATGCCAGGAAAGCCAGTCGGTGGAAGAAATCATGCGGTGGTCCACGCGTTTTGTCACAGGGTACTGTGATTCAAAATCATGGCTGCAGGAGCTGAGTCTCGGGCAGGAGAGCAAGGGGGCTTTTGCACTGGAAGTTGTGGCTAAGTAGATGAGGACATGGAGTGCTGTGCTTTGCTAAGCCTTGTGGACCCAAGATCCAGCCTCCTGTGTGTGGAAATCCGGTTCAGCTGTAGGCAGCCAGCCAGGTGAGAGGAGTAGATGGGGACAAAACCTCACCTCAGACTTCTGAAGACGAGATGAAAGTTTAGTAGTTGTTAAGTGCTTGCTCTCAAGACATGAGGTTTATATTTATAGAAATAGAACCATTGAATTGCAAAACTGTACACATGGAAGGGTTTGGAATTGATCTTGAATTTGTAGAGTGTGTACTCCTTGCAGATTTTTCAAGTCGCAGGAGAGCTCCATTTTGTTAAAAGGCAAAATGCCCTAGAATTCTTTCTGAAAGGAAGGAGAGGGATAGCAAATACTGTCTAGCAAATGTGTTAAATGAGTTTGCATTCCATTCTCATTCTTACTAAGAGCATGTTACCCAGGTGGTGAGGGTGCCCCTCACAGTGAAATTCCTTTCACTCCCGTCTATTGTGTTGGTCCCAGCCATGGTGATGCCCAATAAGATCTGCATGAGGCAAGATCTTCGCAGAAGTCTTTGGTATCGATATTGGCGATATTGGCTAAAACTCCTCTTTCAGAATCCAGACTTCAATTCTTTTCAGGAATACAATTTCTTTCGTTTGACTATTTCAAAACAGAAATGAACACAGTGAGTCTTACTTGTACTATTTCATTGTTCTTCACGTTTGCCAACCTAAAACCACATATAGTATTTTTTTAGATTAATATTTTTTTCTCGTCCTTCTTTCATTTAGTGGAGAAAAATAGGTACACTATTCATCTGACATGTTAGATACAGATACATATCTCCTGAATTCTTTTCTGAGCTTGGAAACAGTAACTCCTACCAAGAGAGTCTTGTGTAAGTACAGTGGACCTTATCTTTACCACCACTGACAACCGGCTGCTTAGCAATGAACATATCTGAGGAAAGGGGAGCACCTGTTAGAAACTCCTGGAACTCGCCATGGTGGCCAAGCCTCCATTCACTTTAGATCTTCCTTCAAGAATTGTCAACCCCTGGGTAACTCCTGACTCTAGGAATATGTCAACTGTCAGTTCCTTCTTGCCTGGAGCGTTTTTTAAAAAGGAACTCTGTATGTAAAATTCTATTTTGCAATTATTCACAATTTATTTATTTTATTCTGCACTGATAGTTATGAGAAAATGGTTTTCTTTAAAGGAGGCTTTAATATTATACATCAGGAAATTGACAAATGAACAAACACAAGTTACTTTTCAAAAATATTTCCCACTAATTGATAATTCGAGGCCATTTTTCGTTTATTCATTTATACCTTATTCACTTATTTGACAAATACTTATTAAACATCTATGTGCCAAGCACTGTACCAAGAGTTGAGAAAACAAAAAGCAAAGATTGAAATGGATATTGCCCTAGCCTTCATAGAACTTAAAGTACATGAGACGGTTTATTTTAATGGGTATTGTGCATGCACTTTGTGATTTTAAAATCAGAATCAGTGTAATGTTGTGGAGAGGAAAACTAACAATTTATGTATGCTTCCTGTTTTATGCAGATGTTATCTCATTTTGCACCTTTCACTTTAGCACACCATTTTATGTCATGAAAGCCTATATCAAACACATTTACCTTTTTTAAACAATTGTTTTAAAGTTTATCTGGTTGGAAACTGTCAGTGTATTTCCTAACTATCATTTGTATCCATATACTTATTCAACCACAAACATTTGTTGGAAGACTATCGAGTGTCACATATGCTCTAGGTGTAGTGAATGGAGCAATAAATAAGATGGACATTATTCCTGCTGTCATGGAGATATCTGCATAGCCATAACAATTATACATTAGAACAAGGAATTTTACTATTCTAGTAGTAATTCAAACTAATTCATCTTCTTAGTGAAGAAGAGATATTGTTTTTCCCTGTGGATACTGGATTCTTATATCTATATTCCAGAAATCAATGAACCTATTCTCAGCACAGGAGAATAAGTGTGTGAGAAAGTGGAGATAGCAGTCTTCTTCTGTGTTGAGGTTTCCAAAAGAATGCAGACTGGAGGTCTGGTGCCCCAGATGAAATGTGTATTCCCTACTCCTCTACCCACTTCATAATAAAGGTATATCAAAACAGGAGACAGGATTTATAGAAATAAATAGACATGTGCCCACTCTCTTCTCTAAATGTTGAAAAGTGATTGTTAAAATGACTTTTTTTTTTTTTAGAGAATAGTAATAATAATTTTTACATTCTAGACAATGTTTGGTGGGTTGTCAGATATCTACTCATTTACTTCTCTTGAGGCTCGCTCTCTCTCTGTTTGTGTCTCTTTCATTTGATCACTAAGAGAATTCAAGAAACTTCTCCTAGAATCCAGAGAGGTGGTCAAGCATCCTATAGTATAAATTGCTTAGCAATAGGTGGCGAAGAAAATTTCTCACAAGGATATTGACATAAACTTTCCTTTCAAAATTCAGCTAAAATGCTTGTAGACAATTTTCTTTACAGGCAAAGCATAATGGGCCTGCAGGTTTTATGGTTTTCTGAAATCATATGGATTTTCATTGTCTCTCAGGCCAAGACTTCAGAAAACTTTCCTCTTATTTCATCCCAAAACTTGAGCTTGCAAACTCAATACAGCTAAATATAAATGTAAATGTGGATGGAACTTTTACCCCTTAACATAAAATGCTTTTCATTTGACTTCTCTTCATAGCTGCCAAGATGAGTAGATAGATGCATTGCAGCTTGTGATTTTTTAGATTTTGTTGCAAATGTTGGAGCAAGAGGTTGATTGATTGGTATAAACATGTAGCAATGGCAACAGCTGCTTTAAAAAAAATCATAAAAGGGAATGAAATGATTTAAAATAAACAGTAGTTACATTTATGACATACATACTGCCTGAATATTTTTAATTTTCCTTGCCTTTGCTAAAAATGAAAACTGGTACAGATAGCAGTAAAATAACTGCAGCCTAAATCCAAGTGTTCATGCCTCAGAAGTGTGAACCTTCTCTTAGATCTTCTTAAAAATTTTATTTCAGTGCCTTTCTCTATTGAATTAGGCTTAATTTTCTAGTAAATGGGACAATATTTATTTGCATTTTGAAAATGCAGCAAGTTTACAACAAGTGGTAAGACCTTCCTTAATCTTTACCTTTATAAAGTAGATAATATCAGTGAAAAATTATTAAGTATTTACCTTTTTATAATTAACTACCTCTTATTATCATCAGTCAATGATGTAATGTCATAGAACAGCTGTCATCTGAAGCGGCATTTTGGTTTTACAAAAATTTTCTAACTTTTAAAGATGGATCTTTGAGTGATCTTCCCTTAAGTATGGAAACGTTGTACCCAGGGGCAGTTGGGTTAAATAGTCTGCTATGTAAAAGGAATTTACTTTTTCTACTTTTGAATTGGTAAAAAAGAACAATTGTCTTTTTTAAATGAGTGTTTTCTGGTTGTCTTGTTTACAAAATGAGACTGTGAAATCAAGATAGACAAAGTGGTCCCAACCTCCGTTATTCTGTTGTGAGTCTTATTGACCAGAGATATTGAAGGATTTTCCTAAACCCTAAGTACCTAAAGTAAATAAGGGAAAGAGCCAGAATTAAAGCCCAAATTCCAGTAGTCTTTTTACATTTTTAAAACTGTCTTCTCAAGGTATGATATCAACCAAAAGGTGTTTCTTCTTCCTAAGATTTTACTCACACAGAGACATTTGTGGCCTTTTGCACTCAGAAAAAATAAAACCAAGTCTTTAATTTTAGGTCTTAATTATCCTTTTCATTTATCATCTTTTCCGGGGAAACAAGTTGAATTGCTACTTCTGTATTGCTGACAAAGAAATTGAGGTACTAAAAAAAGAGGTAAAAAGCACAATAAGACCCTTCAAGTTCTGATTGAGGGAAAGGTTTTCTTTTAAAAGGACTGTTGTAAATCTCTTGTTTGCAACTCAGAATTCATTTCCCCATAAAAAGTCAAGGTATACATAATGGTTGAGTTTCTCAGGGAAACATCCAGAATACCTATTTAATATACCTTTTACCCAGAACATAGCTCTGAATGTAGATTGATATGGAACATATAGTCATCTGTAATGACATTTCTATGCGGAAAATGGAAAATGGATTCAGAATTTCATCATGGAAAATACAGGGTTGCACAGAATATCATTTGCATGACTAAAATGAGATACAATATAATTATTGTTATAAGACTTGGCATAAATTATATGGACTTCCCTGGTGGTGCTAGTGGGAAAGAACCCACCTGCCAATTGAAGAAACATAAAAGATGCAGGTTCAATTCTTAGGTAGGGAAGATCTCCTGGAGAAAGGCATGGCCACCTGCTCCGGTATTCTTGCCTTGAGAATGCCATGGACAGGAGCCTGGCGGGCTACAGTCCATAGGGTCACAAAGAGTCAAACACAACTGAAGCGACTTATCACTCATAGACTAGGGTATATTGGTTTTTCATTCCAATCCCATTTCTTTTGACATCTTTTTGTCTAAACTTTTGTCAAAAACACACAAAAAAAATGGCCTTTATCAGGTATCTTGATTTGGTCCCGCCTCCAAACACACTGAGAGTGAAGGAGAGCAAAGCAAATGGAAGGACTGGGTGTTTCAGTTTAAGGTAAGTAGAAGGAGCTGATTTCACATGTTTTTTAAAGGGTTGGGAAGGGGTCTCTCCAGATTTTTTAAAATGTTGAAGATTGTATACATTTTGGTGGGCTCTCTTCAAAAATTTTTGAATTCATAAATATAAAATTAGGAAAAAAGTAAATACTTATTTAGTATGAAAACAAAAATAAACCAAGTTAAATATTTTCAACAAAGGAGAAATACCACAAAAATCCAATATTTAAAAAATTTAACATTTTAATTAATTAATTCTCTATTGCAACTTTATAATACTCCTATTTCTCTACATGTAAATATTTATACATACATATATATATATATATTTGCTGTGTTCTTTTTAGCACTTTATATAAAAATGACTTTATAGTAGCACTTCTACATCAAGAATAGAAAAATCTTTCCTCTATCATGAGTGACTAAAACTTTTTTATTAATATTGAGGGTATGTAAACATATGTGACCTTATATGTTTGTGATCTCAAACACAGAATTCCATGCATTGTATTTAATGTGCCATAATAATGTGTTATTCATTTATACTTATATATGATACATTGTTAAATATATTCTTCATAGATGGAACATACAGTTTGACTAGGTGTTAATGAGAAATGAATCTTGTGCTTATAATTTTACATCTATGATGACTGGAAGAGTTTTCCATAAACTGGTTTTTAACACATTATCTTTCAGATCTTTATTCTCTACTTATCACTTGCTTCTGGTGCAAGGCACTGGGGGAAATATTCATATAGCAATCTGTCAAAGCACAGAGGAATCAATAGAGGAGGTAATAGAAATATTCTAGAAATCTTTCCTACACTAGGATGGCTAGCAACAACTTATCAAGAATGGGAATGACTATGAAACCACAAAAATAATAAACTAAATATATACCCTACCAGAGTTCCTTCCTTCCACCCTGCCTCCTTTTTTTCTTCCCTCATCCTTCTCCTTTTCCTCTTTTTTTCTTCTCTCTTATTTACATTTTGAATTTAAGAACTTCAGAAATACAGAATTAGTTTAATCATAATTTAGTTCATTATTCATTATCTTTTGCATATATTATCTTTGTATACTGTTTTCTTTTGCTTTTTAAATAATATAATAACATAATGGACATTCCAATGAATATCTAGAATAAATTCACAATTCACACAAACTCTTTTCCCCACTAGCCCTCAACTTCCCCATGGAGATCACTGCTATACTAAATTCTGTGTTCATCATTCTCTTGAACATCATTGTATATCTAAAGAATACATTGTTAGTTTTACTTGTTGTTGAACTTTATAAAAGAATGTCATACAGTTATAGTCTTTGGGGGCTTAGTTTCAATGTTTTGTATTATGAAAACCACTCTGTGATTCCATGCCACAACATTCGATTGTGTTAAATTGCTGTATTATAGTTACTAATCTTCCCCTTTGTGGGAATTTATATTGTTTTCAGTCTCTAATAATTACAATTAATGTTGCAGTGAATATTTTTGTCTCATGATGCTCATATGTAACATACCCTTGTATTTTCCCAGGAGTGAAATTATGGAACTATCGTCTGCCATTGTTTAGCAGATAAATCTTAATTTGCTTTTAAGACAACTTATAACCATCACGTTCATATCTGTAGTGTAAAAGGAGATCCTCAATCTATTTCTCCTTCAACACAATATTGTTAAACTTCATTTTAGTTGATTAAATAAGGGGGGTTAAAATGATATCTCATTGTGATATTGCTTTCCTAATTATAACTGAGATTTTTATCTTCATATTGCTAAAAAGGATTTTGCTTTGCCCATGTCTTTATTGTTTGTTTTTAAAAATCTTTTTTAAAAGGTATTTATATGAGTTATTTGTATGTTCTTGATACTAACCCTTTGTTAGTTGTCATGTATTATAATTATTTATATATATAAATATACAATTATAAAATCTATTATAAGTATTTTTTTTGAGTGTGACTTGGTTTTTTTCATTCCTTTCAAAAATGTGTTTTAATTAATACAATTGATTAATATACATATAATATTCATCTTTTTTTCTGGTCAGTGACTTTTGTGCCTTGTAAATAAAATTTTATTAAAACAAAGTAAAATATATGAATTTATTTAAATCTTTTAAAAAAAGATTTTTTTACTTTTTAAAATCTCTGTCTATTTGGCACTGATTTTNCTCCTATTTCTCTACATGTAAATATTTATACATACATATATATATATATTTGCTGTGTTCTTTTTAGCACTTTATATAAAAATGACTTTATAGTAGCACTTCTACATCAAGAATAGAAAAATCTTTCCTCTATCATGAGTGATTAAAACTTTTTTATTAATATTGAGGGTATGTAAATATATGTGACCTTATATGTTTGTGATCTCAAACACAGAATTCCATGCATTGTATTTAATGTGCCGTAATAATGTGTTATTCATTTATACTTATATATGATACATTGTTAAATATATTCTTCATAGATGGAACATACAGTTTGACTAGGTGTTAATGAGAAATGAATCTTGTGCTTATAATTTTACATCTATGATGACTGGAAGAGTTTTCCATAAACTGGTTTTTAACACATTATCTTTCAGATCTTTATTCTCTACTTATCACTTGCTTCTGGTGCAAGGCACTGGGGGAAATATTCATATAGCAATCTGTCAAAGCACAGAGGAATCAATAGAGGAGGTAATAGAAATATTCTAGAAATCTTTCCTACACTAGGATGGCTAGCAACAACTTATCAAGAATGGGAATGACTATGAAACCACAAAAATAATAAACTAAATATATACCCTACCAGAGTTCCTTCCTTCCACCCTGCCTCCTTTTTTTCTTCCCTCATCCTTCTCCTTTTCCTCTTTTTTTCTTCTCTCTTATTTACATTTTGAATTTAAGAACTTCAGAAATACAGAATTAGTTTAATCATAATTTAGTTCATTATTCATTATCTTTTGCATATATTATCTTTGTATACTGTTTTCTTTTGCTTTTTAAATAATATAATAACATAATGGACATTCCAATGAATATCTAGAATAAATTCACAATTCACACAAACTCTTTTCCCCACTAGCCCTCAACTTCCCCATGGAGATCACTGCTATACTAAATTCTGTGTTCATCATTCTCTTGAACATCATTGTATATCTAAAGAATACATTGTTAGTTTTACTTGTTGTTGAACTTTATAAAAGAATGTCATACAGTTATAGTCTTTGGGGGCTTAGTTTCAATGTTTTGTATTATGAAAACCACTCTGTGATTCCATGCCACAACATTCGATTGTGTTAAATTGCTATATTATAGTTACTAATCTTCCCCTTTGTGGGAATTTATATTGTTTTCAGTCTCTAATAATTACAATTAATGTTGCAGTGAATATTTTTGTCTCATGATGCTCATATGTAACATACCCTTGTATTTTCCCAGGAGTGAAATTATGGAACTATCGTCTGCCATTGTTTAGCAGATAAATCTTAATTTGCTTTTAAGACAACTTATAACCATCACGTTCATATCTGTAGTGTAAAAGGAGATCCTCAATCTATTTCTCCTTCAACACAATATTGTTAAACTTCATTTTAGTTGATTAAATAAGGGGGGTTAAAATGATATCTCATTGTGATATTGCTTTCCTAATTATAACTGAGATTTTTATCTTCATATTGCTAAAAAGGATTTTGCTTTGCCCATGTCTTTATTGTTTGTTTTTAAAAATCTTTTTTAAAAGGTATTTATATGAGTTATTTGTATGTTCTTGATACTAACCCTTTGTTAGTTGTCATGTATTATAATTATTTATATATATAAATATACAATTATAAAATCTATTATAAGTATTTTTTTTGAGTGTGACTTGGTTTTTTTCATTCCTTTCAAAAATGTGTTTTAATTAATACAATTGATTAATATACATATAATATTCATCTTTTTTTCTGGTCAGTGACTTTTGTGCCTTGTAAATAAAATTTTATTAAAACAAAGTAAAATATATGAATTTATTTAAATCTTTTAAAAAAAGATTTTTTTACTTTTTAAAATCTCTGTCTATTTGGCACTGATTTTCATTGCTGTGGTGATAAGTTTTTAAATCCATTTCACTGCTATACAGAAAACTGTATTTCCAATTTTTATTTATTGAATCATTTTCTGCCACTGCCCTTTCCAGTGACTTGTATGATCTCACACTTCATATGTGAAACTTGCATAGATTTGAGGTTGGCTTATAGGCTAAGGTATCGTCTATTGGTTAGACTATTCCTGTTACAAACTATATTGTTTTTATTGTTACAGATTATAACAATTTACAACAACATAATTAGTACTATAATATTTTAATACAATTGGTATCTGTTAAGCTGAGTTCCTTTGACATTCTTTTTCTGCTGTGTGTTTATGTGTGTTTTCTATCCACAGCTACACTAACATGAATACTTTTTAAAATCAGAATCTTTAATACATTTGCAGTTATGATTTTAACAGAATCCTCACGAACTATAGGGGTAGGTCAGTTAATGTCTCCTATACATAATAGTTTGAAAAAAGGCCTGAGTCTACTTACTGCCTTAGATGACAGGTGTTCAAGCTTCATTCAGCCTGTCTTAAAAACCAACTGAATGACTTGTTCAACTCAAGATTGATGGGTCCCACCCACATATTTTCTGATTCAATGACTTGGATGAGGCCCAAAGATTGTGTTTCTTTTGAGAATTAACCCTGGCAAAGTTAATTCTGCTGATTTGGGGACCATACACAGATTGACTAAATGGAACTAACTTTGCCCAAAAAGTCCTTATGAAACTTTGTTTTTATTCCTGTTCTTGCTGGCCATGGTTTCAGTATCTGTTTTTTCATCATGTGGAGGCAGTGAGGTGTGTTAAATTCTGCTTCTTTGAGAAGATGGAGACTCTGCTGAACATTGTCTGCCTAGAAAGATAATTTAAATATTTAAAATAACAGGCCATTTATTGATCTTGAAGCATAATAGCATATAAAACTCCTTGCTGGCTGCAAAAGCTTGGGTTTTTACCCTTCAACCATTTCACATTCCCTGTTGGAAATAGTATACACGGGACTTGAGTTCTATAGAGGAGGCTATGAAAAAGCAAGAGGGAATTCACAGCTCATGTTCTCAGAGGAGAAATGGAAACATCTATTCTAGAATAACTATTCATATGTGACTATCCATTTATAAAGCAGTTACTTAAGCCAGTTAAAGGTAATTTGGAGATTTAGAGGATATTCCCAGGATTTTGGTACTAGCAGCTTCCTGACCTTATTAGCTATGCCTATAATTTATTTGCTTTGGTTTCAGCAGAGTCTTGCTCTAACTGAACGTTGTGATTAATAAAATCTTCTTCGCACTCTAGCTATTAGCTTTGCAATTGTATTTGAAATTGAATGAAGGATATAGAACTTTAACCCCACCAGTGGAATTTCAGATCCATGAATGCTGAGTTCAATTTAGTTTTTGAACGACTGCAGGGAAGTGCACTGTGGAGAACCTTTTTTTTCATTTTTTTGTAAACTCATTTGTTCTATTACAATCGTACATAAGAGAGGAAACCATGTTAACAAAATAAACCCTATTATTCATGGATATGGTAAAAAATTAAGTAAATGTCACCCTGTGCCAGGTTGTCTGTATAGCAGTGGTGATAAAATGATTAGCAGGACTGAGATATTCCGTTCTGGCCTTAATCTCATATTTTTGCAGGGAAGACAAAGTAAATATCAATAAAACACTGTATGGTAAGTAAAATGGTAAATGTGTTCCAGGTTGGGCTGATGGATCAAATGGTATCTAGAAGTGAAGAGATCCAGAAATGGTTGCTAGCTATTATGAGGAATGTGACGCCCCCGCCACACACACACACGCACACACACACACACACACACACACACACATATAAAGGAAATGAGAGGTATCTCAGCGCAACCTCAGATAAACAAATTGCTACCCTTTTTGATACGGCTTTTCTTTTGTTTTTTTGCTTTGTGTAGGCTACACCGCACAAACCCTGTACTTACCCAGCCCCAGCACTGAAGAAAGAGCCTGGAGTCAGCAACAGAGACATTGTTAAAGCCAAATGCTCTGGGACACAAACTCACTCAGAAGGACAGTGTGGATAGTGGAGCGCAGTTTATTTCACTGCAGTCCAAGGCAGAGTTTTCTCTTTAACCAGGGACCCTGACCAACTTCTGTGAAAACCTTATATATTTTAAGTGTACGTGATCAAGCCCCACATCCCCAAATTCCTTAAACTTAGCCTGGAAAGTGTTAAAGGGATATACAATCAGGTTACAGCCATGATTCATAATCAGAAAGGTCAGCTGTTGTACATTGTAACCCTCACCAGTGGGTGTCATCATGGTTACAAAGTGATTGACTACATAGGGGACTATTACATTCTTTCTGACGAAGGGAAATCTTGGTATCGAATCTGGTGTCTATCAGTCTGGGAGGCCTGTTTGGCCATAGGTATATGATCTCCATGGCTACCAGGCACATAGTATAAACTTCACTGGGAATGTAAGATGGAGTTTCCTTCTTTTTCAAGATGCAGTGAGCTTGGCCTGTTCCTTACCTCCTTCAACATCAGTGGTTTAATAGAAGATTTTTACATGTCTGAGGCAAAAGGGTCCTGGAGAGACACCCTATCATGAATGGCTGATAGCAGGAAGGAAGCACAGCAGCAGTCTTTGCTGGGAAAAGTAGGGTGGGATAAGGAGACTACCCAGCTTACTAGTTATTGTGGGAATTGACTTCAGATTGGCTCATCCATTACCCAGGAAACTAGCAAAGAGGCACTTCCCTCTTGGCCTCTGGGCTCCGTACCTTCATGGAGCAGAGGCCCTCACTTTGTTAACTATCCTAAGTGAGCCACTCTAAAGATTAGAACAATGACTAGCAGATCGGGGGTGGGGGATGTGAATAAGTTTGCAGGTATTTACTGACTAGGCTTTATGATTAAAAGGGAAGTTCAATCGTCTGAGTAAGGTGTATATGAGGCAGGGGCTGGTGAAACTGAGGATGTACAGAGAGCAAGAAAAGAGCCATTGCAAATGGCCTGAATATGCATGTTCAAAGCTGCCAAACTTTTATAATCAATAAACATTCATGAGTAAGTGTATTGTATGGAATTCTGTCTCGGGCAAGCAAAGGAGACTTACATCCCTCAGGAATAGTTAGTATTCCCGTAAAGAAGAGCAAGAACAGCCTCTTGGTTTAGATAGCAGGAGCTAGGTAATCACCAACCAGCTAAAATAAAAATGGAAGTTCAGAAAGACTTAATGGCCTTCTAAAGCAGAGCATTTGGCAAAGCTTGTCCAAGAGCAAGTAGGTTTTAGAGTGCTGGACCCCCTTACTCTTTCGTTTTTGTTTTCGTTTTTTTTTTTTTTTAATTAATTGTATCTGTAGCCTGAAATTCACAGCAGTGATCAACTGTTATAAACCAGAGAAATAGCATCTTTGGCAGAATTACTTGCAAAAATAACAGGGGAATAGCAGGATTCCTGCCATAAGCACTCTAGGGGGTTGAAATGCAAAGCTTCCAGTACTTGTAAGATAATGGGATAAAATTCCCCTTGACCACCCGTTGTGCAAAATAAGGTCCCTTGTGGGTTAACATCTCACAGCCAGCCTGGCCTTCTTTACCAGCCTTGTCATTCTTCCCAACTTTGCCTTTTGACTTCATTTTTTGTTGTTGTTGCTCAGAAATAAAATGCAAATACCTTAGTCTTGCAATAATTAATAGGCTTCTATTTTTAAATGAACATCTGCAATTGCAGAAAATATTCATAAAACTTGTCTTTTACTTGATCCAGCATCGTCAACTCTGGTACTGTCATCTTTCTTCAAGTCCCTTGTCAAAGAGGTGTCAGCGACTGACACTGATAAAGTGAAAACATGTTTTAGAAGGGTAGCAAAAGAAGAAATGCAAATCTCTCCTGTAACATTAACACATTTCACCATGCTTGCAGACTTCATAACTCAGATTTGGTAACGAGGGTTGCAGGCACACACTATCAGAGGAAAGGATGGTAAACTCATGTCTGAGAACTGAAGGGTTCTGATGATGAACTGAGAATTTCTGACTTATTCAGAAATTAATGTTAAATCTGTGTAGGTATGGGGATGTAAGGATCATATCTGTCTCTTTGTATTCGGTATATCTTCAGTGCTCTAAAAATGTTTAGTGTTACTATTTATGACATTATTCTGAAAGTCATAGCATTTCGGAGACAAATACAAAACTATTGTATGGCCCTTGAGGTATCAATCTAACAAATCACTAACAAGTTAGAAGAATGCCTATACACACATCTTTAGATATTAAAACTGAGAAATAAACCAGTGTACCCAGGTAGAAATATGATCCAGTGGGAAAAAATAAAGTGGGGGATGAATATTGGTTTCTAAAAGTTAGTTCATTTTGCATTACATAATTGTTCCACTTATCTTTCTTTCCACTATCTGAAAATCAAATGTATAATTTTTTTTTCCTGTGATCATTTCAGGCACAACTNCATGATCCAGTGGGAAAAAATAGAGTGGGGGATGAATATTGGTTTCTAAAAGTTAGTTCATTTTGCATTACATAATTGTTCCACTTATATTTCTTTCCACTATCTGAAAATCAAATGTATAATTTTTTTTTTTTCCTGTGATCATTCCAGACACAACTTAGTGTCTGAGCATGCGTGCACATATTCTGGCCTGGGGTTAATTGCAAGAATTTTATAATCTTGCACTGGAGGTGTTCCATTGTACTAAAGCTGAAAAATTATGTCATGTAGTTGAGAAGAACTTTTCAAAGTATAGTAAATTAATGCTTTGGCTCTCTGCTCCTGAGGAGCAACATCTGGATCTTGACTGGCTAGTGATCAGGAGTGCAAGAAATCTTGTCAGCCTTAGTTTTTCACTAAGTCATGTTAGACTCTTTNGTCATGTAGTTGATAAGAACTTTTCAAAGTATAGTAAATTAATGCTTTGGCTCTCTGCTCCTGAGGAGCAACATCTGGATCTTGACTGGCTAGTGATCAGGAGTGCAAGAAATCTTGTCAGCCTTAGTTTTTCACTAAGTCATGTTAGACTCTTTTGTGACCCCATAGAGAAGGCAGTGGCACCCTACTCCAGTACTCTTGCCTGGAAAATCCTATAGATGGAGGAGACTGGTAGGCTGCAGTCCATGGGGTTGCTAAGAGTCAGACACGACTTCACTTTCACTTTCACTTTTCACTTTCATGCATTGGAGAAGGAAATGGCAACCCACTCCAGTATTCTTGCCTGGAGAATCCCAGGGATGGGGGATCCTGGTGGGCCGCCGGCTATGGGGTTGCACAGAGTCGGACACAACTGAAGCAACTTAGCAGCAGCAGCCTCAGACCATAGCTTATTAGGCTCCTTGGTCCGTGGAATTTCCCAGGCTAGAATACTGGAATGGGTTGCCATTTCCT
Organism: Raphicerus campestris; assembly: GCA_006410735.1. Classification (NCBI taxonomy): domain Eukaryota; kingdom Metazoa; phylum Chordata; class Mammalia; order Artiodactyla; family Bovidae; genus Raphicerus; species Raphicerus campestris. The sequence goes on from SJYW01012779.1 coordinate 345,892, forward strand.
TCTCCAGGGCATCTTCCTGACCTGGGGATCAAACCCTGGGGTCCTGCATTGTCAGGTGAATTTTTTACCATTGAGTCATCAGGGAAGACCCACNACTGGAATAGGTTGCCATTTCCTTCTCCAGGGCATCTTCCTGACCTGGGGATCAAACCCTGGGGTCCTGCATTGTCAGGTGAATTTTTTACCATTGAGTCACCAGGGAAGACCCACTGATTGATTTAGTACTAGGCAGTTAGAGACATGAACAAACTTTTCTCAACCTAGTGTTAATAAGGCATCATGATGCTGATTCATTAGGTTCATAACTAACCCTGGGGCATTTATTAATACTACATTGGTACAAAGATCTAGGACATGGCATTATAAATCTTTTTGACTCTTCAGATCAAATTGGCCAAAATCCTACCATTACAGTCCCTCTACACCCTGACCTAGTATTTTCTCAGTTAGAGAATCATGAAGAGATTGAAATGAAACTTAAATCTAGGCTCTCTCCTGAATGGACATGGACGCACTGAAAAATGAGGTGGAAAGGGAGTATCTAGATTCATCTTCTAATTTTTAAATTTTTAGACCACGTAATCTATTGATATAAGCTATTAGAATCAAAATATTTGATGTGACGAAAACAAAATTTTTAGATGATAAACTCTGAATGGAAACATACTATCAAATACTTTGGAGCTGAGTACTCAGCTATTGACCCTGTTAGAGAATTGATCTTGAGACTGAATTTAAGAATGAAGTTTTAAACCTATGCTCAAAGCTAAGTACATAATAGTGATATAATATAAATTTGTTTGAGAAAATGATGTATAAAGTTGAATAACTTTTAAATGCAAATTTCTCCATAGCATGCCATTTATACTAACCTCTGCTATGAAACAACTCTTCACAACATAAAATATAAAAACCAACAACCAAAAACTATTAAACACCTTTGATTACATATTATTCCTCCTGGTTTCTTTTTCTAATATTTGAAGTAATCCTGAGCTACATCAGTCTGTGTTTCTTTTCTGATGAATGTATGTATTTATACGTATCATTTGTTCTTTTTTATTGGAACATATTTGACATGCAATCTTATGTCAGTTTCAGGTGTACTACATAGTGATTTGATATTTGTGATACAATCACTATGATAAGTCTAGGAACCATATGTCTCATACCAAGTTATTACAATATTATTAATATAGACCATATTCTTTATGCCATTTGTTACATCCCCATGATTAATTTATTGTATGACTGAAGGTTTGTTCTTCCTAATCCCCTTCACCTATTTTGCTCACTCTCCTACTATCTTCCTTTCTGGCAAGCCCTATTCTCTGTATCTATGAGTCTGTTTTGATTTTGTTTTGTATTTAGATTCCACATATAAATGAGATCATAGGGCATTTGTCTTTCTCTGTCTGACTTATTTTACTTAGCAACACATACCCTGTAGATCAGAGGTCTCCAGCTCCCAGGCCACAGACTGGTATTGGTCTGCTGTCTATTCAGAACCTGGCCACAGAGCAGGAGGTGAGCAGTAGGAGAGTGAACAAAGCTTCTTTATCTGCTCCCCATTGCTCCCCATCCCACTTACTCACATTACTTCCTGAACCATCAGTCACATTCCTGCCTGAATCATCTCACCTCCCTCATCCATGAAAAAAATTGTCTTCAACAAAGCTGGTCTCTGATGCTAAAAATGTTGGGGACTGCTGCTCTAGATCCATCGATGTTGTCACAAATGGCTAGATTTCATTTCTAATGACTAAATCATATTCTATTGTATGTATATTTGTATATATATATATGTGGGGGGGGGGGTGGGT